>CACVCL010022739.1:0-33203 GCA_902729485.2 Mus minutoides
ATAGCATAGGTTTTTACTCTATTGAGTACATAGATAATTACGACAAGGACTCATGAGTCATTTGGTAGTTTTCTAATAATTTTATTGAGTTGAGAGCATATATCACACTACTCATAATTTAAATATATAATAAAATGCATATAAGTTTATTTTTCTAAGAAACTTCTAAACTGATTACCAAAGAGAACATGTCATTATTTGTATTTACTAATAAATAGAATTTCCCTTCTTAATTTCATTACCAATATCTTCTATTGTTAGCATTTTGATAACAGTCATTCAGGTTATAAAGGACATGTTAAAAAAAAAACTTTGTTACAGCTTTGAAGCCCATTTCATATTGATTAATGAATTCAGCAACTTTCTACATGCTTACTGTCCCTTTGTGAATTATCACAGGTGAAGTGTCTTTTTGTATATTTTATCTACTATAAAGCTAATTTTGAGATGTGAAAGCTTTCTATATATCATGTGAAACTATGTTGGCAGAAAAATGTTGACAGACCTCTTTGGTATTATCTAATAAGTTGAACACACACATAAATGAGGTATAGATTCTTCTAAAGTTATTTTCTTCTAACTATGTGCTTACATGTAGCAAAGAGTTAAGTCTGTGTTTGAACTATGTGTGGGATCTAAGATGGGAACACTACACATAGCTCTCCATTAATATGGTAGATAATACTTTTTGTTATATATACATATACTACATATGTACCAAAGGAAGAGAAAAGTATGTTTCTGGTTGATCTACATGTGGGATCCAAGGTAAGAACGCTCTAACTATGCATCCATCATTAGGGTACGTGAATGCATTTTGATTCATATACAAAATTGAATTGCCCATTCATGGAGTGTACCCATCCCACAAAGGCCACCAGAAGGATAACTTTAACACAAAAATGTTGAATATCAAAGCCTAATATGTAATTTATAGACTCAATAAATAAATTTATGTTTAAATCAAAGTTGTCAAAACTTATCTAGAATGTAAGAATAATTGTGATCTTTGAGGAAGAAGAGGGAAAAGCAATTCTGAGTGATTGAGAAAGATTTCTGAGATGTTGGATAGTATTCTAGTCTCTCATGCAAGTGGACAAGACATAATTGAGTGCCTTTGGGAAATATACTGTGAATTATTTAAACTTTTAAATAATACACTCTTAAAAAGTTAAAATTTTGAGAAAAATGTACTATGGCTTCACTGCTATTACCTGAGTATGTATGCTGGCTCTGAGTCTTTTTAGATAACCAATAACCAATAACTTGATTACCAATTCATTTTAATGTTAGTTTCTATTTCTTCTTTGTTGTTGTTTTGTTTTTTGTTTTGTTTTTCCAATTTTATTAGATATTTTCTTAATTTACATTTCAAGTGTTAACCAGAAAGTTCCCTATACTCTCCCCCCTCCCGGCCCTGATAGTTTCTATTTCTTGAGTTTCTGTGAATATTTTATTACTCCAGAAAAGTATTAAGATGAGCCTTTATATTTCTGCATACTTATGAAACTTGACTAGTATAATGCAAATAAGAGGAAAAAATTGCTTTGTTATGGAGCATAAATGTTCCCATTCTAGAAAAGTATTGAATTGTGAATTAGAGCAAGGTAGGCACTTAATCAATACTTACTTTGATCAATTTTTCTATTATGCTATTGATTGATTCATCTTGAATCTTATGAAGTAAATAATGTTTAGCTTTTAAAATACATCATTTTGCCTCATTTTTCATTCTGATCCTTACATTATCGAGCTATAATACTACAAATGTCTACTTACTTATAAACATATACATGCAATCTCATCATATATATTATTTCACATTGATACATCTAGAACAAATCTTGCCCTGTTGTAGCTTCAGACCATTTGATGCCTCTCTCTTCTCTCATGGATCAAGTCCAAGAATCTTTAAGTGAAATGGCATTTCATTGCAAATGATTAAATCCTCTTCCCTGAAGAGGAGGTACCATATTTCCTTCATGCAGAGGTTTGGACCACATAACTTCATTAGCTGTCTTTTGCACTTGGGAATCTTAGCATAGAGGAGCGTTTTCTTCCTCTGCATTGGAGGTCAGGGAAAGGGCAACACAGCATTTTCCATTAATGAAATAACAGTGGGAGAGCTAGTCTATCCAGGAGCTCAATTCGTATTTTTAGCTCAGCTCAAAAGGCTTAGCTTATTTTAGCTAGCCTTGGGACTTCCCACAGCAATCAGAGAGATGGATGTCTTGGTTGCAAATATGCTCTTTTTTTTCCCAAGTAAATTCAGTCATGAGTTTTGGAGAGATGACACTCACCACCAGAACAATGGAGGTAAATATGACTAAACAAGATTTATCTTGACTTGGTTCTTTGACCACAACAAATTCTGTCTTTCTATAATAAAGTTTGTGCTTGATGGTTAAAAACAAGGACTGGTTTTAAATTTATCATAAAACCAATAAGCTATCTAACATTGGATAGAACAATTATTCTTTCTGACCAGAAGTTTTATAAAGTGTGGACTAAGAATAATACTCTTATTATAAATATACCATATCCTTATCACAAAACAGGTTCTTTAAATATATTAGGTATTCTTCTGTATGGTTAGTGGCTTCTGTAATAGCTTCATGGATTTGGGTGTATTGTTGCAACATTACCTTGAGCCCACTGGTTAACATGAGGAACATGAAATCAAAACTCATCTGTTCTCTACACAACAGAAATTATTAATGCCCCAGGCTAGCAGTTTGATCCATGGAGTTTTTCTTCTGGATTCTATTTCTACTCTCATTAAGCTTTACTACTTGTTCTAGTCCTTGTGCAAGGAGGTTGTTCCACATCTGGTTCTATTGTTCATTTCAGAGGCCAGGGGCAATGTAATAGAAAGAGCAGAATTTAAATGGCTTCAGATACAGAATTTTGATGACTCACGTTCCTACTCATCATTAAATCCAAATGAACACTTTGAGGCAGATTCTTGCTTCTGTTCTTCATTTGGGGTTGACTGTTGCTTATTGATTCAAATTTGTTTACTTTTTTCTACTTAATAAATTCATGTCTCTAGCTATCAAAATATTTTGTATTTCTTATATATTTATTACTTTAAAATTATAACATATTTTCACATATGCATATTTCTGACAGAAATATAAGGAGGTCAAATAAAATATGGTGAATTCCGTGTTTCATCCTCTTTTCAGTGATAATTGATACATTGTAGATGCCCATATTACAAAGCCAATTATTAAAACTATGTCTCATATTGGTGCTATATTAACTTTCTTTAGGAATAAACCAGACTAGGGTCTATTTCAGAAAGATAAATGACAGGAGAACCAGAGAGAACAAATATTTTTGTTCCCATTGTAGGGATTGTAAGAGCCTTATACAATGACCTTAAGAGGTACATATAATTATTATTGCTTAAAATGAGGATAAAGTAAAGTCTCAGAGAGGAATAAAGAAGCTTGGGTAACTGATAGCCCAATTTGTTAAGTCTACCATGCTCTTGATAGAGAAAACAAAGCTTTACATCCAGCATTGAATTATTTGTTAAGCCTTGCTTTTATTTTTTCAAGGATTATAGTCCTAATAATGTCTTAAGACAAAAAGTTCATACACCAGCTGATATGAAGCCCCCAACACACATGCAGTAGAGGACTTTCGGGTGTGTGTTAATTCAGAGATGATGCACCTAACCTTCAAGAGACTGGAGGCCCCAGGGAGTTTAGAGGTCAGGTGGGGTGGGGGGTGGTAGCATCCATGTGGAGATGGGGTGGGGTAGTGAGGAGGTGTGGGATGTGGAGCAGATGGAGGGTGGATAGAGGCGGGGAATGGATGAGTGTAAAAAAATAAATTAAAAATAAAATAATTTTTTAAAAGAAAAAAGTTAATTGTGTTTTAATATATACTTCTCAAATGTATCTTTTACTTTAAAATTCTCTGTGGAAAAGGATCTCAAGCTTTGAGCAGCAAAATTAATCACCTGCCCCATTCAACAATATTTCTATAAGCAGAATAAGTTTGCTGAGCAAAATGTGTTCTGACCTCAAGCCATCAACTTCAGAGTAAATTTCTTTCTAAGTGTGACAAAGTTCTCGTGTGATAACTCAATGTACATTTGAAAACCTGTTAAAATGTAAGATGGGGAGCATTCTGCACTGTTTCACCTTGACACCCATACAACATGGTTCTGTGAATGTTCTCCATCAGTACAATTTATGTTGGGTTACCCTGCCCTGTACTGAGCTGTGATCCTGCTGCCCTGTACTTGGACAGATATTTTTATGTTGGACAATATTCTTCATTATTGAGATAAAAAAAAACTATTTGCAAGAATTCCAGGGATAACATAGACTTTGGAAACTTAGGCATAAAAAAATATGGTGAAGCCAGGAATGTGAGGTTTGGTCAAGTTTGCCCTCACACGGGGGACTGTTTTCTAGAGTCTATGCCCAGAGATTAAGTCTCATTCCATTTTCTTATCATTGCCTAGAACCTGAAAGTATGGTTATGGGCTGTTAAAATTTACTCTGTGGCTCCATTCCCCCAGTATCATTTCCCTGTGTAGCCTATGGAACCTGGAGTCTCATACAAGATCCTCCAATGTGTCAACCATAGTTTCCATATTCAGAGTTCACAATTGAGATCCAAAGATAATATGATTCTGTTTGCCACAGATAAGTGTTTGCCAACTTCCTATGCACCAGATACATACAAGAAAAGGAGGACAAAGTAGTTTGTATATATAAAAAGAGAGTAAGCAGGCACTTAAATAAACACACACACAGGGCAGAGTGTGGTGAGACAGACTGAAAAAAAGTGGTACTCAAATGGTTTTTGTATTATTATTTATTCTTTTTGTGGGTACATTTGAGGATTGTCTACCTGTATTTCTTTTGTATGCCAGGGAATCTCATTTTATTCTTTTGATGATTCTTCCCTTTCCCTTTCCACCTAAGAAATCATTCAGGCTCTATTTTACGTACAGCCAGGGGGACCTTGATTAAAAGCGCAGGTTGTTATGCCAGCAGAGGTTGCTGCTTCTGCAATGGCCCTGAATTACTCAGTTCCAGAGAGTGAATCAGCCAGAAAGTTTAGTCTGTAGTTCCAAGGCAGAAACTTTACCTTCTATGAGCCAAAGGTTGAGGCTTGAACTAAGGGAAAGCCAAATAAACTGCCGTCCAAAGAGAGACTGGCACAGCACAGCTGGAGTTGTGTATGACCATTTTGCTAGGACACCAGGAGGGCAACACACAACAGTGCTCTTCTCAATGTATGGGGATGCATAACTAAGTGATTGAGGGAACACAACTCTTCAGTAACTCTCCCTCCCTCCCTAGCTTAAATCTTGTCTCTGATCAACCTGACTGTACTCCTGAGTCAGTTGAAATTTGACCCAGGTACACTTAAAAGGCTTTATATTTTTGTCAGTTTCAGATAGGTAGAAGGTATTGTGATTACATTTACTCTTCATTATCCTCTCTCCCCAAATCCACTGTTCCATGTCTTATAGCAACAAGATAACTTCCATTTCAGTTGTTAGTTTATTTATACTCCATTTTAAACATTTATATTTTGATTTTTAATTAAAATATTATACCATTATCCCTCTGCCTTCATTGTTTCCTATTCCCCCCATGTCTGTTCCTATTCTCTCCCAAGTTTATAATCACTTGTTAACTATTATTACACATACATATAAATGAATAAACATGTAAATACAGCCCACCAAATCTTGGAATTGCCACTTGGAATTGAATAACCAATCTGGGGCTCATCAGTGTGGAAAACTAATTAACGCTCTCCCAGAGTAGATTAATTGTAGCTTTTCATCTAGCATGAGACCCTGTGAGATTTTCCTATCAAAGTTTAGGCTTTGTGCACCACACTGCCATGCTCAAGATTGTAAAAACTATGCAAAGACATAAAAGACAGCATTCCACAGTATTGAGAGCCATCCTCTGGCTCTTATATACTTTAGAAAATTTTATTCATTTTATATATGTATTGCTGTCTTACCTGTATGTATATCTGTGTGAGGCTGTTGGATCCCACAGACCTGGAGTTACAGACAGTTATAAGCTGTCTTTGGGTGATGGGAATTGAAACTGGGTCCTCTGGAAAAACAGCCTTTAACCACTGAGTCATCTCTTTCTTGAGAAAATGATGTAGATGTAGACAGTGATGTTGCTATGTCACAGGATAGTCTGTTCATTGAATGAGTTAGTATAAGCCAGACTTCATAATGGCTCTGAGGGCTTGGCTATCATTGGTAATCTAATGAAATATTTATTTTTACTAGTGTTTATATTAGGGTTGTTGGCCTACATTGTCATATAGACAGTGTGATAACTGTCTTATAAGTGACCATAATAGGGTAGGGAGATGGCTTAATTATTGCATAATATACCTTGCAAGTATGAAGACATGTGTTTGATTTCTAGTACCCACATTTAAAATAAAAATAGCCCGATGTGGTCTCATTAAGTAGGAATTTAAGCGTTGGGAAGGAAGAGATATGTAGATCCTTGGGGATCACTGGATAGTCAGCTAGCCTGCTTGTTAAGTTCCAGATTAGAGACAGAGCAGTTCTTAAAAATATAAAAAGTGGCTGGCACCCCAGAAATGACATCCTAAGTGGTCCTTTGGCCTCCACACATGCACACATNTTTTCCACTGGATAGTTTTAGCTCCCTTGTCAAAGATCAGGTGAGCATAGGTGTGTGGATTCATTTCTGGGTCTTCGATCCTATTCCATTGATCTACCTGTCTGTTGCTGTACCAGTACCATGCAGTTTTTGTTATGATTGCTCTGTAGTACAGCTTGAGGTCAGGCATGGTGATTCCACCAGAGGTTCTTTTATTGTTAAGAAGAGTTTTCGCTAGTCTCGGTTTTTTGAAGGGACAATGATTATGGGGAAGTTTGAAGGTCTTAATCAAGCTCTCAGAGGTAAGGTTTATCTCTACTCAAGTCCAAGTCTAAGACTGATTGACTTCATATTGGGAAACCTGTCACTTTAACCTCAGTGTAAGAGCACAGGACAAATCTGTATATGGCTTGGTTTTTATTCTCCCAAAGAAAGCCATACTTGTCCTTTTTTTCTATCAGGAAGTGAGCTCAAGGTTGCAGTGTGAGATAGCTGTGACAGTTCGCAGAATTGTGGATGATCATGAACAAAGGTTGAGATCCAGAAGGGTTAGTTGTTGCTCAATATAGAAGGCAGTCCTAGAAGCATTGATGGATTTCAGAAACTCTTCCTTCAAACAAGCATCTTCATGCAATTGCTAGAAAGACTCACTAAATACCGATAGGAGTTCTGAGTCCCAGAAGGGAGGCACAGGCATCCTTGAGGATCTCCAGAATGGAACATCGTGCAGGGTTACAATGTATCATGAAAAAAATGTCCATTCAAAGAAGAAAACAATTCCTAGTTGGCAAAGCATTCTCAAATATAGAGTTTTCTTTCTATCACCTTTGTCTTTTCCCTCAGGCTGAATTGAACTGAAATGCCAACCACATTTGGAGAGGAAATATTTTAATAATTTCTATAGGGACAGATGAATTGACTCTAGAAATTTTTTCTCAAGTAATATTACTTCCTATGTATTAAAATTTAATCATGAAAACTTGAGGAAATTACCACAGCCTTTGGGGGGGGGGCGGCTGAGAAGAATATCCTATACTTTGGATTTTGGTAGTTCAACTTGTCAATAGAGGCAAGCAATGCAGTGCACAGATTGTTTTTATATATGTTTGCTATCACTTATCTGTACACAGTCCCAAGAATAATATTTGATGGAAAAAATAATAAATATCTTTACAGTGCAACTGTCAGTCAGTTTGCATTCAGTGATATAATGTAAACTAACAAGAAAGCAAAATCCAAAGCAAAAGCAGTCCTGCTTTTTAATTTATTGGTGATATGCCCACCTCGATTTCACAATCCTTCTGCCATGTCTTTATGAGTGTTGGAATTGCAGGTGAACATTGCCACCCTTTGTGTACGTGCATATATATATATATATATATATATATATATATATATATATATATATATATATATATATATATATATATATATATATATATATATATATATATATATATATATATATATATATATATATATATATATATATATGTGTGTGTGTGTGTGTGTGTGTGTGTGTGTGTGTGTGTGTGTGTAACGATTAAATTAAATTTACGTGCTTGGGAGTGCCAGGCAAGTTCTCTATCACTGTGCCACATGTCCAGTACAACCTTGCATTGTATCAATATATTTTATTGTGTGTATCTGATCATATGGTTGATTTCAAGAATGGCTAATTATAATATCTTGTTATCACAGTTTCTGGGTAACCGGCACCCTAATCCTTCCAGTGCTTAGATAAGTATGTTGGAGCTAATGTTGCCAAGGCTACATACATTCTCTCTTCTTTCATATAGTTTTTTTTTTCCTAGCATCTTTGTCCTTCCCCTCAGACTGAATTGAACTGAAGTGCCCATCACATTTGGAAAGAAAACTTCTAGTTTTGCAATCATAAAATTATTTTCAAGTGCTTAGCATGTGTAGGGCATTATAGTCACTAGATTGTGTGCAAGGAGCTGGTCGAAATGTATCTAAAAACTTCCTAAACCCTGTTATCAAGGTCCTGGTAGCCCTTGATAGCAATCTTTCTTGGAAACCTCTTCCCTCTGATATCCAGGTCCAGTAATTAATTTTCATTCTATGCCTATTTCATGTCAATATCTTTTGCTCTTATTTAACAAATATTTATTGAACACGTACTTTGGGTCAAACATCTTTGTATCAGCAGAAAAATATTTTTTATATGGTACAAGCACATTCTGTCATCACTGAATACTTTGTGTCCTTAAAATACCATATTATTTTAACTTTTTGTTTTTCCCCTGTAAGCACTTTTATTTCCTGTGTCTGGTAAACATTTTATACCCTCCAAGAACCCTTTAAGTATTTTTTTTTGCCCCTTAAGAAATAATTCCATCCTCCTTTCCCTAAATGAACTGAATGCTTCCCTCTGTGTGTGTATTCCAATCATATCTTTCATGTTTTCCACTTTACAGTGTGAAGTCTCCCATGGAACAAGATTGCGACTGGAATGGTATGTGTGATGTGGTTGTTATGCACATCATATATTCTTACATAGCTATACCATAAAGGACAGGGAGAATGTATGCTAATCTGGGTTTCTAGCTAAGGCACTTGTAACATAAAAGATTGACGTGCTTTAAAGCAGTCTCCGTTATGTCACTGTCCTTTTAGGGCTGCTTTCAGAAGAACGCTGCTCCTTCTAGATTCAGGTAGCATCTGACAATTGGAAAGATTTTGCCAAATTTTACGAACCTTCAATAATAACTCTGCATGAAATCCTCAGAGATTTGCATTTGTTGACCTTGAAACTAAACTAAACTAAACTAAACTAAACTAAACTAAACTAAACTAACATAAAAAGTATTCAGTGCTACAGAGGAAAGGGGGAATCTCCAAATCACTCTGGGATACAGTCCTTAGCAGTCATTTATCCTTCTCTGTCCTGGACCAGATTCCACAGTGACCTGTTCTTTCCTACTCAGAAAGTGTGTGATTCATCTCTGCAAATCCCAGTACACACTGTGCTGTGGGTGCTTTTTAACTGTCCAATGAATGAGTGGAACATTAGTAAATCAATGGGGTTAATAGATATTTATTACAATGACCAGCTTACAAGCACCATGTCTGAATTACCACAATGCTTTATGATCTATGCACCACCAAAGGCATTCAAATAGCTGCTTCAAACTATAATCAATTGTTTAAGCAAATTTCAGATGCCAAAGAAAATGAGCTGCTGAGGAAAAAAATATGCTTACTGTATGAAATATGAAATGAAAAGGTTGTGTTAAAAAAAAAAAACTCTGACCAAGTTGAAGAGACATAATTTTCTTGGACTAAGCTTTTTGCTGTAAAAATAAAAGGTTTACTGTCTAATCAAATGCTTTTTTACTAGCGTGGTTTTGTGTCAGATGGAAAGTCTACCTTATAAAATGCAGTTTTCACTAATGCATGCTAGAAAGGTTTAATGAGCCTTTCTGAATTAGTGGTATGGGGACAGAATCAGTGGCTTACTACACAAGCATGAAGACCTAAGCTCATAGCCCCAGCAAAGACAAGAAAAAGCCAGGCTTGACCACATGAAGCCATAACCCCACTGTTGCGTGCAGTAGAGGCTGAAGAGCTTCTGGAGCTTGGCGCACACTGGTCTAGCTTCAGGATCAATAAGAGACCCCGTTTCAATGGGAAAATGTGGAAAATTATGTGACATCTGGTATCCTCCTCTGATTACTATATGCAGCTGCATATATAGCCATATCCTCATATACCACACACACACTTGCACACCCACTTATACACATCCACACACACACATATGCACGCACACATGCATGAGTACACATGCACACCTACATACATACATATGCAAATACATACAGAAACACACATGCCTATTAGCTTGCATGCATGTACACACATACACCTACATACACACATGCAAACACACACACAGAAACACACAAGCACACTCACACACTTACAGCCAGACGCACCATGATACAGTCCCTTTTCTCCAAGTAGAGTTTTAGAATAATGCAGTTGCACCAACAACTAGCTAAACTATAGATTAATTGGGAGATAACGAGGGAAGTGATTGATAGAAACAATTTTTATTTCAAAATATAACTCCTTGTCTTTTAGGCTTTACACATCCTGATTATTTATCTTGTAACAAATATTGGGATAGGTTTCATCTTCAGAAATTAGATGATTCCTGCAACACAGTAGATACATATTTAAAATGTATGGAACGAGTGAATGAATGAATAAGTGAACTCAGAAATAAAGGAGAACGTGAAGTCTTTCTTTAAGAGTTAGACATATACATCAGTGGTAGAGAGTTTGCCGAGCATGGACAAGTTGTAGGTTCAACACAACAGAAGTTATAGGTAGCATCAGAAGTTCTCTGTTCCTGCCTTATTGACAGCCATAATTTGAAAGGGAAGTGTCTGATTAGGAAACAATGTGGAATGAATATTTTTTCTTGAATGGAAAGTTCAAGCAGACTTGAATTTTAGACTGAAATTCATTTTTACTGTATTGATTTTTCCAAAAAAGGTAGCCACTTCAGGCAGAATAAATAAGGACCAAAATGTGAGTGAAAACATGATAAAATATGGAATTCCCTGAGTTTGGCTGGATAACAGTCCGGGAAAAATATAAAAGAGGGTGGAACTGTCAAACAGAGCCAGGAGGGGAGCCAGGTGTGAAAACCATGTCAGTTCCATGTATAAATTTATTTAAAGATGCCTGTGGATGAAATAGTTACTAAAAAAATATGTCTTAATGCTTATGATAAAATTAAACATGCTTACCCCATGACCTATACCCTAGTATTTGCTGAGAAACAAAACCACTTATGTTCCCACCAAACTCTACATGTGAATGTTTATAACAGCTGTATTCTCAAACTACCTAGACCATTAGAAGAAGCTGAAATTCCAGGGATTTCTATTCCAGGGATGAATAGATAAAGGTGGTATGTCTATGGACTGGAAAACTCTTCAGAAAAGAAAGAAAGAAAGGAAGAAAGAAAGAAAGAAAGAAAGAAAGAAAGAAAGAAAGAAAGAAAGAAAGAAAGAAAGAGAGAGAGAAAGAAGGAAGGAAGGAAAGAAAGAAAGAAAGAAAGAAAGAAAGAAAGAAAGAAAGAAAGAAAGAAAGGACTTCGTCCAGACAGCAAATAGAAATAGTGAGTGGGTTTTTCCTGAAGTGTGAGAGAAGTCATCCTCATCCTAAAAAAGTTATACACTAGATGTATGCATTATTCTAAAAACAAAAATTGTTACAGAAAACATAGTAACAGGTTGCTAGGGCTTAGGAGTGGGGGAAAGCTTGATTCTAAAGGCAAAGCTAAAGGAATTTTTGAAGTGATGAAATACTTGGTGGTGTTGATCGTGGTGGAGATTCTATGAATCTATACAATATTTTCAAATGCATAAAACTCTATTTGTTCAAAAGTTAGTTTCACTCTCAGAAAAATTGAAAGCTCAAATTAAAATGTGCTTGCGAATGCAGATTGCTGAAGGGGCTTTTTAAAAATCTTTTAAAGAGTACACAGGGTCACTTTCTTTAACACGCAGCACCATGAACATTAATTCCAGTAGGAACAAACTTCTTATTGCCAAATAACATATTCTGTTTCTCCTTCATGACTGTTCATTAGGTCATTCATAGTTTCTCTCTGAAATGATATATGTTGTACTATGTACTTTTAATTGACATTATTTATTTTAAACTACGGCACCGAAACTTGCTATGGAGTGACAAATGTGGATTTTTTTTTTCTTGTTAGAAAATGTTAGATTTGGGATTTGTCATAGTATATGCTTAAATTGGCTGAAGATCCGCAGGGAAAGGGCTTGGTGATACAGTTGGAACTTCCTGCCAATGTGCCTGTTGCCGTTGGCTGGAATAGGAAGACCTTTGCAACTGCTTAACTGTGTCATCTCCTGTGAGCCCTGGGTTTCAAGTCCAGCGGTCGCACTGGCTGTTAAGCCTTAGCATAAATCCATCTGGTTTGTGCAGTTCATAACTTTGAAATTGTGGGGAAACAGAGAAACAAGAAGTATTTGAACTCTTATAGGTGCAGAGACCAAAACCCAGTAGGGCCAATGTGCAAACCAAAATATGTACAGACAAGAATAAAACCCAACCACCATGATACTTGGCTGTGCTCTGTGCTTCCTACTCTATGGGCTGGTATCTTTCTTTGTTTTGAGAAACTATTCCAAAACAACTGCATTTGCTTCCTTTGGGTTTATAAAATGTCCTAAAATTTTATAGGAAGTAAACCATTCATTAACTTCATGTTTCACAGAAATATAACTCATAGTTTTGGGTCTTATTTATTCACATTAAAACGCTGGTGCTTTTTCATGTAAAAATCTGTGCAAAAAAGAGAAAAGAAACCATGGGAAGGGGCTTGAATGATAATTAGTAATTATGGTTTGGGGAACATGGAAAAAGCTTGTTTTCTTTTTTGTGGAGTGGGGTCTGTGCTCTCACTTGTGGTCTACTGTAGCATGGAGAAGGGCTCACCCTTCTTCTCTTGTTGTATCGCTATGGGATTTCCAGATTTTTTTTTTTTTTTTTTTTTTGGTGAGATCTTAACAGTGGAGTCTGGGTTCACTTTTGAATCTTGAAAGAGCACCTGGTTCAACTGCCAACATCTTTGTCCTAGAGTAGTTTATAATAGTAGCCCAGACTTGCAATTTGACCTTAGTACATAATTGTCCTATGCTACTATTGGATTAAAAGTCAGTCTTCCTTTCAAGACAAAATTTCCTGGAAAAGGAACGATTGCTTGGTGACTGATACATGGGCTTCCTGGAAAAGGAATGATTGCTTGGTGACTGATACATGGGCTTCTGTTTGCCAACCTTGAGCCCATGAAGGCAACTTACTCACTGCATTTTAGAATCCTCTTCTATACTAACAGGAGTATCACAGCACTGTTGCTGAACATTCTAGTTACTGATACACAGTTGTTAACCTATGGTTGATGTCAAAACATCTTTGTGAGCATCCAATTCTGTATTTGCCAGGCACGGGCATAGCCTCACAAGAGAGAGCTATATCAGGGTCCTGTCAGCAAAATCTTTCTAATGAAGAAGCTAGAGAAAGTACCCAAGGAGCTAAAGGGGTCTGCAACCCTATAGGAGGAACAACAATATGAAGTAACCAGTATCCCCCAGAGCCGTGTCTCTAGTTGTGTATGTAGCAGAGGATGATCTATTCAGCCATCAATGGGAGGAGAGGCTCAAGGTCTTGCGAAGATCATATGCCCCAGTACAGGGGTACGCCAGGGCCTGGAAGCAGGAGTGGGTGGGTTGGAGAGCAGGGTGGGTAAAGGCTATAGGGGGCTTTGAGGATAGCATTTGAAATGTAAATGAAAAAAATATCTAATAAAAAATAAACAATTTTTTGTTGTTGTTGTTAAACCAGAGATGAACAACATGAATTGGTGTCTGTCCTGGAGCTGATATTCTGTTCTCATCTTTCTTGATGTTTGTATCTTGATTTTTTTCAGATCTTCCTTTTAGTACCTTTTTGGATCCATGATCTCATTTCTGTCCCTGCCCTCTTTTAGCAATATTCCCTATCAAACCCATACCCAGAGTTTAATCCCTTTGGCCAAAATTCTTTTGATATGGGTGTGAAGCAGTGCCTGAGTTTTGTTTGTGTGTGTGTGTGTGTGTGTGTGTGTGTGTGTGTGTGTGTGTGTGTGTGTGTGAGAGAGAGAGAGAGAGAGAGAGAGAGAGAGAGAGAGAGAGAGAGAGAGAGAGAGAGGTGCATACATATTGACATGCAAGTGCCAAGGATTGTGTATATAGATCAGAAGACAACCTGTGGTAGTTTCCTCCTTCCACTATGGACTCTAGTTGGGAAACTTTGCACGAGAAGAACTTTCAGGTACTGAGTCATCCCACTGGCCTTAAATCCTCTTGTAATTGATGTTCATTCCATCTAGGGCACCCTCCCAAACACAGGCTATACATGTATTGTTCTGCTATATATGTATTGTACTATATATGTATTGTTCTGCTTCTCTGTCTTCTTGAAAACCTCTCAATCCCCATAGAACCCAGAGCTGAACATTCATTTTCTACTTTAACCATATCTGACCCAAGACCAATTTTACTGCAGTTGTTGTTTTAATGTTTCTGGGCTTTGTCAATGGGAATTAGTATTGAAGACCTTGTCATTCAGGACTCTTTTCAAATAAAACATTTCTCTTAATTAAAGAGTCAAGGAGAGGAGAAGGGAAGAGGTAGAGAGAGGGAGAGAGGAAGTACGAGGATGGGACTTAATGCTTGTTTCTTTAAATTAATTCTTTGTTCTTGAGAAAGAAAGGCATTTCAAAAGTTTCCACCCTCAATCTCACCTAGGCTCTTCTTATTTTTTCAGGAATTCGTTTCTTTCAAGGTCATGGTACCTTAGTTATACAAATATACAGGAGTAGTAGTTTCCTACCTTAAAAATATAGACTGCAGAAAACCAGACACTACTTCCAACACAAAGCTAAACCTACTTCATTGTTGTTCACAAATATTGCTCTAACCCTTAAAAAATGATGTTCATTCTTTTAATTATTATCTTTATAGATACTATATTCTCCTCCTTTTTTTCTGTACAGACTATCAAGTAGAAACTCATCAAAGGCGAATGATGCTAAACAATGTAGTCAGGTCTGTCTCCACAGAGTCTAATAGCAGGTTTTACCGTTCCAACCTCCAATTGTGGAATCCCTGTGCATGCGTGCATATGTGAATATCTCTGTCTATCTGTCTATCTATCTATCTATCTATCTATCTATCTATCTATCTATCTATCTATCTATCTATCTACCTATCTATCATCTATCTGTCTATGTCTTCAGCCAGCTTTCTTTTTGTAAGTAAGACACTGATATCAAAATATTGAGAAGGCTTATTTTAAATGACCTCACCAAATTATGTATATTTTTGCCACAATCTGTTGCTGTTCCATATATTTCTCTTAAATCTCATTTTTAACTTCAAATAATAGCTACCAGTCACATCATTCACATAAGAAAGGTTAGATTAAGTTATAGTAGAAAAATAAGCTGTAGGTTTTAGGCTTGTGTCCCTGATGGTTCTGGGTTTCTGCTTACAGTGTTTTTTGTTTGTTTGTTTGTTTGTTTGTTTTTAATTAAATGTTTCTATTATTTTTCTGAACATTTCTGTCAACTAAATATTAATAATATTGTATGAGATAGGAGCATATGATCCTGATTACTTTTTCTTAAATTAAAGTGTATTAAAGATTCAAATCATGAAATGTGATTAGGTACCATGTACAAGGAACCTAGAGAGGTGATGTCTGTTGGGAATGGATGTAGACATACTTTGGGGAACTTGAGCACTGTTTTATAAGTGTGAGCAGTACAACAATGGTGGTAAACTAGTAGCTGTTCATACTATACTTCTCTGCTTGGAAACAAAATCTGCTTCTTCCCAAGAACATACAGCTTTCCCTTTCAACCTTCAGCTGTGTAATTGATGATAGAAATAATTACCAAAGGATTTTGAAGCAGCCAACATTCATAGAAGTATCTTTACTAAAAGGAATTCCATCGTAATCCATGTTATACCCAATCCCTGAGTGATTGTGATGGCAATTACTGCCACCTGCCCTGTCTTGTCTCAGTTACAGCACCCCAGAGAGTGTTGCACTTAAGGCTCTGTCAAAAATGTCAGCTTTCCTTCTGAGGCCAGATGCACTAACTTCACTTGAAGACTACTGGGGCTAGGTCCCATGTGCAAAGCAACATTAAATCTTCCAGTGGGCTAAGCAAGGGCTGCCACTTTAGCACTCTCTGCAGTTTACCCAGGGAGGCTGAGTGGTCCCCTTGAAAAGGAATGTGCCAGATGCTGTACCAGATGTTGGAGATAGGTTATTTCATTTAATCCTCTACACCTGAAAGCTTATTTATCATCATTCCCAATTTACACACGGGAATATCAAGGCTCCAGGTTACTTTATGTGGGCAAACAAGGATTCTATCAGTTATTCTCACCAAAACATTAGCCCGTCATGCTTCTCTTTGTAAACCACATAGGTTTGCTTATATTTATTTTGAATTACTTATTGGAATCAATAGGTTTCTTTTTGTTGTTCTTGTTGTTTTTGGTTTTTTCAACAATAGGTTTCTTTGTATAATCTTGGATATGTTTGTTTACAGTCCACTCTCATGTTCTAGCAAAAATATAACATCAGAGGAACTAACTGGGAGCATGGGCCACTCTAGTTTTTGTTTGTTTTACAAGGGAACCAGGAAAAGAACCCTTGACATGAGAACATGCCTCACTGCAGAAGGACAGCAACAGGGAAGTACCTAAAATCAAAAGGGAATTGGCTATATCTGTAAGTTTTAATCAGAAGTACAGTTGAAAAAGCACAAGTGTCTGTTGCCACTGGCATAAACAATACCATTCTTTTCTCAAACACATGATGAGCACAGTTTCAAGTTACTGTTGTGATTATGTTTGCAAACCCAACAGATTAGGGAACATATACATCCGAGTGCAACAAACTCTGAACCCAGTCTCAAAGTCATAGCTTTCAGATCTACAGCTCATCTTTCTGCATATCTTCACACTTCCGTTGTTTTCCTTTATTTTTTTCTTCAGTGATTTTTCAAAAGGGTTTTATGAGCAGATAATATCTTATTATGCTAAATAATGGGTCACAGAATATTATTTCAATGTATATAAAGTAAACTATGATCAAACATGGCAAATAATGTTCCCACATTCTGATTTGTCATGGTTAGTGTCAATTGCCAACTTGACATGATCCTCTGGTTGATGGGCCTTTGGACACATGTGTTGAGGATTCTCTCCATTACATTAACCAAGATGGGGTGAGCTATCTATTATGGTCAGGATTGTTGTCTGTCTAGGTTCATGGATTGCCTAAATGAAAAACCCACAACTGAGTAGCAGCATGATTGTCTCTCCATACTTCTTGATTATAGATATGATATGACCAGCTACTTCAAACTCTTGCTAGCTTGATTTTCTTCTACTGAAGAAAAAAGAAGAGCTATTGGTATTTTGTACCCTCAAACCTTAAGACAGAATAAACTTTGCCTTCCTAAGTTGCATGTTTTTTCAGAGTATTTTATCACAACAACAGGAAAAGAAAGTGAGATATAAACCTTTATTTTTGGTAACTGCATTGAGAAAGTGTCTGTTCATATTTCTCGCCCATTTTTTCAGTTGGATTTTACACATTTCATTATTGTCTTTTAAGGCTCATTCAACATTGTGGCCATGTGTTGGGGTCCACTGCCCGCAGTGGACTGGGTTCCTGGAGGATTGGCCCGAAGCTGAAATGAAACTAAGGGAGAGGGGGAAGAAAGAAGAACTCTGAGGCTACATGGTTGCTTCTGCTTAGGACGACTGTTTAATGGTGGACAAGCATTTGGGGATAAAGGAAGGGAAACCCCGCCCCCAGTCTTCTGTGCAGGCGTTCTGGAGTTTGGCGGGAACCCTGAAGTCTGGTGACATCTCTCAGGTTGCGCAGGTGGGCTGGTCGTAGGTGGGCCTCTGGTAAGCTGGGCGGAGCCGGGTGACCTAGGAGACTTGCAGAACCTGGCTGCAGGGGTACCTGGCTCTTAGCCTAGTTAACAACACAATGGATGCCATTGGGTGCGGCATGGCTCTGGTCATTGCACCAACTATGTTGGTGGGGAAGGGACACCACAGCCATGGTTTCTCTTTTGTCAGGTGGGTATTTTACTACTTTTGGCCCGGTGATATAACAGTCTTTTTGTGTGTGTGTGTGTGTGTGGCTTGTTCTCTTTCTAAGCAGAAATTTCTGCTTGATTTAACCCCATCTGTTTTGTTTCCAGTTTTTGAGGTCTTATCCAGTACATTATTATTTATATCAATGTCTTGAAGTATTTGTATTCTGTTTTCTTCTAGTAGTTCATATATCTACACTTAAACCTTTGTTTTTTATGTATGTATGTATATATATATATATATATATATATATATATATATATATATATATATTTAATATTGAATTCATTTTATAGTTTGAAATATGATGCTCAGGTTTCAATGTTCTGTATGAGTGTGTATAATTTTCTCAGTGTACTTATTGAGGCAGCTGTCTTTTTCCAATGTACATTTGGTACTCAGTCAAGAAAAAGTTGGTTGTAGTTGCATGGTTCTATTTCTGGGTATTCTATGGAGTCCATTGATCTTTGTGTTTACTTTTGTGCAAACTACATACTGTTTGATTATGAACTACGCAATATATTGATATATAGGATAGTCTGCAGTCATGTGGTGTGATGCTTTTAAATTTGTTATTGTTCAAGATTGCTTCAGCTATTTATGGCCTTTTGCTTCCATATCAATTTTAGAATTTTTTTGTCATAGCCCAGTCTTTACCAGAGGAGCTATTGGTACATGATTGTTGAAGGTACAGACATGATGAAAGCAATATTTTTCAGGGATGTGGCCTCTGTAAGTTGTCCATGTTTCTGTGGATGGCCTTATACCTATATGGTGCATATCAGCAACACTAAATTAACTCAAGGGAATATATATATATATATATATATATATATATATATATATATATATATATACACACACACTAAGTTTGGGAATGTGATGTGTAAGGGGCTAAGAAACAGTAGGGGCAAACTAGAATAGATATGATTACAATACCTTATATAGATGTATAAAATTTACAAAGGATAAATAAAATATTATATTTTTAAAATAATCCATCAAAAGTGTTATTGGTATTTTGGTAGGGTTTGCATTGAATTTGTAGATGGTTTTGGATTGTTTGGATGATTTTAAAATCATTTTTCCATTTATGAGAATAGCAATTATCTGCATTGTTTTGTTTCCTCCTTAAATATCTTTCATCTGCATTTTATAATTTGCACTGTAGGTTTCATCCTCTTCCTTGTTCAAATTTTCTCTTATCTATTTTACTTTTTGAATAATTGCAAGTAGGATTTTTCAGCAATTTCCTTTTCAGCAATTTCATTATTGGTGTATAGAATGTTAGTCATTTTTAAATATTATGTATACTGTAGTCTGCTTGTCTATTTTCTGATAATATGATTTTATATATAAGAAAAAGTTAAAGTTTTCATTCTCCCTTCTTATTTACATGCTACTTTCCCCCCATACTGGCCTGATTATACTAGGTAATGCTTCCTGTATTTTTTGAACAAAAGTGATGAGAGAACTATCTTTATCTTGTTCTAGATTTCAGAGATAAGGCTCTCATTTTTTGCCACTCAGAGTTGGCTGTGGTTTTGTTATATAATCGACTTTATTGCATTGAAATATATTTCTTCTAGAACTTGTTCATTTTTTTTTTTTTACCATGAAAGGACATAGAAGTATTCGAATGTATTTTCCTGCATCTGCTGAGCTAATCATGTTTTCTGTCCTTCATTTTGTTATTGAAATGCATCACCTTTTTTCATTGGCATAGGTTGGATTATACTTACCTCTACAGGACAAACCCCATTTGACTCTGATGTACTTCCTATTAACTCTGCTATTGTATTCAGTTTGCTATTACCTTATTCATGAATTTGTATCTATGTTCATTAAAGCAATTGCCTTATGGTTTTAATTATGTCACTCTATGGTTGCAGTGTTGTGCTATTATCTGATTTCAGACATCACAGAATGAATTTGGAAGACTTTCTTCCCTTTTAATTTCTTGTAGCTAGATTGAGAAAAATTGCCATTACATTTTTGTAATTTTTTTTCCAAGATGGCATGGTGCAAAATTTAAGTGAACAAAAGTAGCATAGTCTATAGGTAATCTAAAGTATAGAGCTGAAAAAATTTACTTTCTTATTTACTTTTTTTCCAAATTACAGAATGAGATTTTCCAGATACACATGATAGACTCATATTTAAAACACTGAACACTCTATTTCTTAACTTCAGAGAACCAGCATATCTCTCCTCTGGCCACACTATACCTAATTTACTACTGTAATTATTTTTCCTCTCCTCTCCTCTCCTCTCCTCTCCTCTCCTCTCCTCTCCNCCCCTCCCCTCCCCCTCTTCTCCCCTCCCTTTCTTTTGTGCTGAGGATCAAACCAAGGAATTGTGTGTGCTAAATATCAGCATGTTATGTGATTGAGCTATACCTACAATATACTTTTAATACGTGTTAAAATTTTCAAAGAAATTAATTATGTTCAGGGAGAGAATTCTTGTAGAAATAACGTGATCAGGCTTTTCCCCCATGTCCCTTAAGCCTTTCTCCTAAGACTACACTAATGTCTACCCACAACAAAATCCAAATTGTCACAAAGTGAAAAATGATATATCATTTCTGAAGATGATATACTGCTTAGCGTTTAGTGTTTCTCCCTTACAAATGAAGATCTTCACCAGTTGTTTCACCCACTTTACTTACTAGAGCATGTCAGTGCCGTTTTCTAAGTTGAGCAATGTTAAGTGTTGTGGGTAATGACTGTTCTTGCAAACCAGCACTGTACTAGTCTTGAAAGCAGTAGTTTATCCATGTATGAACATTAATCTCAATAAATTTTGTGTTGAATTTTTAAAATAATTGGGTATAATTCAGCAATGAAGTTATCTTGTTCTGTGCCTTTCTTTGTTGGGGAAATTTTTTTATTACTGAACAACTGTCTTATTGGGGGGGGTATTTATGTGATTTAGTTAGGAAGAAATAAACACACAGGAATTTATTAATTTCATCTAGGTTTTCCTACTTTTATGTATCTAATTGTTCATAACAGTCTTTAATGATGCATTGTGATTTTTTTTTTACTAAAAGCCTATCTGTGTATTATTTATAAGAATCTTTTTACTACGTTGATCTTTTGCATACATTTTAGTCTTTATTAATTCTTTTCTTCTGTGATCTTAACAATCATTTACAAATTTCTAGTGTCCATGGTTTGGTATGCCCTTTCTCTCCTACCTTCTTGAAATGCACCACTAGATTTTTATTTAAAACCTTCCTATATCTTTGATATAAACATTTTATAGTTTATTCTCATTAAACTTCATTGTTACCATTACTGCCTTTGTTTTATCTCATAAGCATTTACTTAATGTTTTTCAATTTTAAAACAGCACTTTGGTTTGTTCAAATCTCCATCATTTTTATATGTTATTTGATAGTATTGCTTTTTATTAATTGAATTTGTTCTTTGCAAACTTTATATGTTTATATATCATCATCACTCTGATCTCTCTCCCACTGTTGTCATTATCCTTCCTCTTTATAGGGTTCTTTCTCATGTACAAATCACTTTCTTTTGTTTTGAGACCAACTAATTTTTTCCACGTAAAATCAGTTTTACTATTCAAAGAGTAGGATCTTAACAAATTGTAGGATTTTTGAGGACACAAAACAGTACAACTTTTATTCAGAATAAGAAATAACATTGGAAAAGTATTTTTCATCATGTCATTTATTTTATGTTATATATTTTAACTATACTTTAATTTGTGTGTATTTATGCACAGAGAATATCAATGTGCCAAAATTTGGTAGACTTAGAAACATTTAATGAAAAAAAAATTCAACAGACCCATTGATTTTTAACCAGGCCCTTTTGAGTGACCATGTATATGGACTATTCAATGAAGACTAGTGGACTCACTAGTGGGTATGAAGTGAGGATAATGGCTACCTCCAGTATCCATCAGCAGACAATTTTTCAGCAGACAGTGGTAAGAGCACATGAGCCCACCCACCACATGTAACTGGCTATTGACATAGGTTTAGTGAAGGTAACCACTTCCTGTTGAGACATCATGCTGGCAGTGACTATGACTACCCAGAAGATAGAATTTCACAGCACTTGTTATCTGATTCTGATATTTTCTGTAAGCCCAGAGAAGATAAATAAATGACCTGTTTAAGGGTTTGTGACTTCTCTATCCGTGATATTTTGTTGGTCATGCAGATTTTATATGCCCCAATACAGGGGAACGCCAGGGCCAGGAAGTGGGAGCGGATGGGTAGGGAGGAGGGTATAGGGAACTTTCTGGATAACACTTGAAATGTAAATGAAGAAAATATCTAATAAAAGTTGAAAAAAATTTAAAAATTTTATTAGATATTTTCTTTATTTACATTTCTAATGCTATCCCGAAAGTTCCCTATACCCTCCCACCACCCTGCTCACCTACCTGCCCACTCCCACTTCTTGGCCCTGGCATTCCCCTATACTGGGGCATATAAAGTTTGTAAGACCAAGGGGCCTCTCTTCCCAGTGATGGCCGACTAGGCCATATTCTGCTATGTATGCATCTAGAGACACGAGCTCTGGCTGTACTGGTTAGTTCATATTGTTCCACCTAAAGGGTTGTAGACCTCTTCAGCTCCTTGGGTAATTTCTCTAGCTCCTGCATTGGGGGCCCTGTGTTCCATCCTATAGATTACTATGAGCATCCCCTTCTGTATTTGCCAGGCACTGGCATAGTCTCACTCATGATGTGAGTTTGATTGCTTTGAATCTATTTGGATATGACTTTCGTCCCAATAAATGATCAATTTTGGTCAATGCTCTATGTGTTAATGAAGGGAACTTGTAATCTGTAGCTGTTTGGTGAAATATTCTGTCATTAGATTCATTTGATCTATACTTAGCCATCTCTTGTTTCTTTGCCTTATGTTATTTGTTTGAGTAATGTCTCCATTGATGAAAGTGAAGTATTGATGTGAAGTCACCTGATAATTATTCTTGCTGTCATCATCATCATCATCATCATCATAGTCATCATCACCATTGTTGTTGTTGTCATCTTATCTTCATTTGGAACTAATAATGTCTTTTAAAATTAAATTGAATACCTTGTCATTATATATTATTAAATATATAAAGAGTGGGTGCACACACACATATGTAATTTTTGTATTTTCCTGTTGAACTAAACCCTTGCGTATAATATCCTGATCTTTGTCTGTTTAGTTTTTGTATTTAAGTCTGTTTCATGTGACATAAGTTACTGGTGCTCTCTCTTGGCTTTTATTTGTGTGGCATATCTTTTAACATCCCTTTCATTTTAGACTGCATATGCTATCACTTGTGATGGGAGTTTCTTGTAGGCAGTATATCATTGAACTTTTTTGTTTTATCCATTCATCCAGTCTATGTCTTTTAATTGGAAGATATAGTTTGTTTACATTCCATTATTATTGATATATTTGCATTTAATTCTGTCTTTTAAAATAAATCTTTTTGTATTAACATGTGGATATTTTGTGATTTATTGGGTTAATAATGTTTGATTTTTTCTATTTCTGCTTTGAGTGTTTGTTTTTCCAATAGATTTTATGCTATCATAATGGTAATTATCATTCTTTTGTTTCTGGATGTTGAACTCCATTAGGCCTTATTTACAAATATATTTTGTTGGTAATGTATTATCTCAGTTGTTTGTTTTAAATTTTATTTACTTTTAAGTTCTGAAGAATAATGTTTCTGGACATAATAATCATTTTTTTTAAACTGGGCTACTGACAATCAGTTACCATGTCCCCAAGTGTATTACGTTCCTTTTTAGTTTCTTTCACCTTTTTTCTTGACCATACTTTGAGATTTCTACATTCAATGAACCATTCTTGCTATCACCTTTATGAGACAGTTTTTGTGCTAAGCAGCTTTCTTATAAAAATCTCTGTTATGTTTATGGATTTAGTGTGTTCTGTTTGTTCTGATTCTTGCTGAGCACCTCTGGCACCTTTGGCTTTAATATATGACTTTAGGCAAGTTGTCTCCAGAGCTCCACAGGTGTGGCAGCTCTCCAGTAGTCTATACTGAAGTAGTGCAAACATCAATTGAGATGGAGGTTTTTCACTATGGTCACCCTAAGCATTAGAATAGTAACCACAGGAGCTTAATTTTTTTTTTATCAATGTCTGGATTAATTGTGCTGTTTCCAAGGACCTCTGACATTGGCAGTTCCATAGGCAGTGGAAGGACATATAGTATGTGCCTTTAATCCTATTGAGATAATGGCTCACAAGTGGTTAGGTACAGATAAGATGGAGACAGAAACCATAGCATTCACTTTCATTTTCAGCAGTAATTCAGATCTGTGGGTGACTGCAGAGGGATTGGATATGGAAAAGCACAAGTCCAGTTTTTGCCACAGTCCTGTGGCAGTGTAAGCCCTAAACTGGAAATCCCAAAAGGAAGACAGGGTTAGGATCCTTGCACATTTCCTCCCCTGGTCTCTCAGGCTACCTAGGTTCCAATGATTGATCTCTTTTATTTCCCACTTCTTCAGAGTAGTGTGGTTGTCACCTTTTAGGCTAAAACACGCATTTTCTTTAGTTCAGGGCACTACATAAACTTAAGTGCAAAGGTCAAAACTTGTACTCACAGATCATCTTGGTTTTATGAGAAGGACCCAGTCTCTTTTTGCAATTTGCTGGAATCCTAGGGATTGTGATAATTGAGAGTTTACTGACACTGACAGTGTTGTGAATTCAGAAATAAGTTTATTCTCATGATAAAATCAGTTACAATAGGTTAGGGTCTTCAACAGTTGTGGCATCCTGAGGTCTAAATGATATGAGTATCTTCTCCATAACAAAGCTGTATAGTTACTCTTGGTTGGTCTTCTCAGCAGGATGAAAATCTACAGCAACTGTAAATTTTTCCAACAGCTAGGATTTTGGTAGCATTTTCCGAGTCTATCCTATTCATTTTTTTCTCTTACACATGTGAAGTCTCCTCCTAATCTGAAGAGCTTGATAGCAGTTGCCTCAGAAACCTTTTCTTCTTTATAGTCTACTTTCCCAAGTATCTGAATCAGCCTCTTTCCTGCTAAGTTCAAGCATTTCTCCATGAACACTCTCCTCAAAACTTACCTGTCTACTTAAAGTTTTCTATTTCCTTTCTGGAAGAGGAAACATGTGCTGAATCGCTATTCAGTCATCTTATAACGTCCTCCAATGATGTTTTACAGCTTTAGTGTTACCCTCAAAGCCTGTTTGGTATTTAACTATTTAGCTTTCATCCACTCTTCTTCTCATCCATCTATGGCTTCAGTGGGGCCTTGGAACTTTGTGACCCCATAGATCAGACATTCCTGTGGCTGTGTGAAACGACCCTGTGGTGTGTTATCTCATAGCTTACAATCGTAATGGAAAGACTGGCAGGTAATTTTTAATCAAATTTAGTGAAATGAAAACAACAGCCAAAGACTGGGTCTGTTACAGGCAACTACAAAGGAGAATTGGAGCTTTGTTGAAAGGCTTCATGGAAAGTGCTTGATGTGGATTTTGACAGATGAAGATAAGCATTGGCCAGGTGGCGAAACATGTGAAACCCTTGCCATGCTAATTTGCCTGGGAAATGCATTATGTTTAACAAAAGATGCTGGCTTAATTTGTAATGATACCCGTAAAAACTTAATTTAACCAGCTATGCTTTTTATTTTTTATATCTCAGGATAATATTTAATTACACTGGCTCTTCACCGAATCTATGTCTTCCAGTGGCTGAATGCAGTTTTATTCATTTGCACATACACAAAGCATTTTGTTTAAAAAAGCTTCTCTCTTTGTTATTAATCTAGTTAATGGCTTATTCTTTGAATATTAATAATAAGAAACAAAAACATTTCTCATACATTGCAGGAGTATTTGAATCTCACTCCAGGGAATCAGGTAGTTCATGAGCAATTCCTTGCATTAATCATGTTGATGGCACAGAACCTCTTCTGAGGCATTGATTTATATTAGATATTACTAAAAAGGACTAAACAGAATCACAAATAGAAAATGCTAAACACTAAAAGATAAACACTAGTTTTACAATGTTTTGTATATGAATTATCCATGGCTAATCATTAATTTTAACCTAGTGATAATTCAGTATATTTCCATTTAAAAGGTGTTCCAGAGTAAGTCAATATTAGGTGCCATTCTTCCTAATGCTCTAAATAATTGTTGAAAAATAAATCCTGGCTAAACTGATAACTTGGGCAACATAGATTATGTTCATTCTAAAACAAACTGTCTCATCTAAAATTTTGTACCTTTGAGTCAGCTATAGTGAATTGTTACTATAGGGGATTATGAGCTGCTAGAAGGTGAATTTCTCTTGTGCTCCATGGAGAATGAGATGCAGAGATTCTGATCCTGAGGGTCATGTGAATTTATAAATAGCTCCATTCTCTAGCTATAGAAACCTGGGCTTTGGGTGTTAATAGAATCTTTATATGAGTTTCTTGAAAATAGATATTGTAGAAATCTCTAAGTATTTATGCTTTGGTATTCTGTTAAAGAATACCATCCACTCAGTCTAGAGATAGAGAACCAAGTAAAATATACTTCGGGGCTGGTTATGGTCACGAATTATTAGTTTATTAATTTAGCTGTAAGTGATGACATCAAATTATATAGAGATTAAAGAACTGACATTACATGGGATATCAATCATTGATAAATCTATTTATTATTGTATACCCTGTGTCTGTTTTGTAAGTATTGATTCATGTATTCCACAGATTGCTGATACACTTTATGGAATTCTTGTTACTTAGGAGAAAAATAATAATAATAATTTCTCCTCTTCAATCTTTAAGGATTATATTATGTATTTCAATAGTCCCAGGCTTGGTCTCTCTCAGTTGCTATCTGTGTAGAACATCCTTTGCTGTTAGGGATAAATAATGAAGACACAGATGTTTGAAATGACCTTTGAGGTTCATTTGCAAAGTACAACTTTGCTTAAGTAATAATTGTTACAGTTTTTCAGCATACTGAAGAATTTTATTCTACATCTTAGTAAAGTGGTAACAATCCAGTGAGCCTTCTCAAACTCATGTCCAATGATACAACCCAGTATAAACTCATAGGCTATATGAGCAATAACTAATATAGCAATTTAAATTTCATTATGTGCTTCTTAAAAAAAAAACTGTGAAATCAAACATTGGATGTTTCTTTGGTCATTTTTGGTCATTTTCATTTCTTTGTTATCTCCCCAGCTAATCAGTATGTTCTAAGGGAATAACAGTGTGTGTTAAATTACTCTGTCTGGAGTCATAGATTCTCTGTCTAATCCCACTGAATTGAGAGGCGGGTGTGTTTGGTATCACAGACTCTGGCATCTGATAACTATTTGAATCACTAGGTAATAGCGATTCACCTGTCTCCTTATTAGAAAGTCTTCTTGGGCAATTCCCTTGTCAGCCCTGGGCTTCTAATTATTCAGCTGGAAAACAGAGACCTGTTGGGAGGGAAATAGCATTGGTAAAAGACAACAAAATTATCAGAATAGTGCATAGCACATACTGGATATTCAATAAATATCAACTGTTGTTACTGTTTCTTCTACACACATGCCCAGACTATATGAATCAGCTAATTTTCTCATATCTGACTAGGAGCACCAGTCATGTGCTTATTAAAGAGGGATGGAAGTGAGCTTAGTGTCTACACAGAGGAATCCTGAACAGAGGCATCATAGCTTTAAAACAATGGCTTCCAAGATGATCAACACAAAACACAAATCCCTGCGGTGGCTTCGATCCTGTGTGAATACCTTATCTTTAGCATTGCGTACCTTGTTCATGCATATTCTCAATTGGATAATATGCTGCCTCTGCTACTGACATCATGCAGCTTTTGTGGGTAACTCCAGCCAATGTGGGCCTTTCTGTCTTATGCTTCCAGGAAACTGGCTGTGTTCCTCAGCATGTTCACTGTCCCCAGTGCTCTGTTTTCCCTTAGACTCAATCTCCAGGACAGGGTTTAGGATTCTTCATCTTTCCATACCTTCGCAAAGTGCTGGGAACATGGTAGAGACGCACAATAGAGTTGATGAAAAAGTGAACTATGTTTACTGATTGAAAGACTGAAGGGATTCATGAATATATGTGCAATGAAAGCAGGTGTAAAAATGTAGCTCAATTTAGAGTAAAATTTTACCACAAGTTCATCACACACACACACACACACACACACACACACACACACACACACACACACGACAGAGTCTCTTCAGCTTCAGGATAACATAAGCCTCAATTTATTTTATTTTCCATACTTGGTAAAAATAAAATGCCACTGTTTGGTATCACTGCAGCTTTTGTTGAGTCATGTCCTTGACCCTATAATTCTGAGTAAAAATTTGTCTCTACTTCTTCACCTTGCCTGATTCTTCTTATTCTCTAAACACGACTGTCCTTTCCATGAGCAGCTGTACCCATTTGTTCTTTGTTCATATTTCAACTGCCACCATTACCATACTCATTTACATTTTATTTTTTTCCTGAAAATTTATATTTTGCAAAAAAGACATATAGTTTATTGACAGAGAAAAGAAATTTCTAAAGCAGCAACTGAGGCCAATTTTGCTCGAGTATTTCTTTTATTTATAGGAGAAATCATAACAAGTATAAATATTAAATATTATTTATTTATGCCCCTTATCTTACAAAATATCTGAAACAAAAATGTTTCTTAATGCTTAGAGGCATAAAATATTTAAGGCAAAATAATGAAGACAGGAAAAGTAACAAACTCCAAAGGTAAGCATTCTTCAAACCCTGATAAGGCTGTGAACATAGTTTATTTATAGAACGCTTGCTTCAAAAGCACAAGGCTCAGGATCTGAGCCTCCATACCAGAAACCAAACTCATAATAACAAAACAAACAAAACAATCTCTCTGGTATTTGACAGTGAATATAAAGGAAAAGAATCATAATGTAAAGAGTGAAAACAGCACCTCTACATTTTATACTACATTGTGAAATATAGTAAACAGCAAAGAATACATCATGCCTGCAAGACATTGCAAATGTTCCTGCAAGCCAAAGGGACAGATATAATATTGAAGAAGAAAGGTACACATAGTGAAATGATGAGAAATAATAACTGAAAATCAGATCCCATATTAACTCTCTTCAGTGACTAAGATGGTTAGATAAGGAACAAATGAGGGTTATTTGGTTGGAACGTTTATAGAATATGGCTTGGTGAGATGCATTACACAGATCCATGTGTCCCTTAATACTACTACCTCCATGGACTCCACTTACAGAAAGAAGTCAAGTAAATGTACCAGGCAGAGAGAAGTGTGCTTCATAACATGGTCATGGCTATTTCTTTTTTTATTTGTTTTTCATCTTTTGAAAAGTAGCTTTGTGTGTGTATGTGTGAGTTTAAAATAATTCACTATTGAGAATTTTCAAAAAGATATCCATCCCATTGCAATTATCTAACCCTCCCCCCTACCCTGCTTCCCTACCCACCCACTCCCACTTTTTGGCCCTGGCATTCCCCTGTACTGGGGCATATAAAGTTTGCAAGACCAAGGGGCCTCACTTCCCAGTGGTGGCCGACTAGGCCATCTTCTGCTACATATGCAGCTAGAGACATGAGATCTGGGGGTACTGGTTAGTTCATATTGTTGTTCCACCTATATGGTTGCAGACCTCTTCAGCTCCTTGGGTGCTTTCTCTACTTCTTCATTGAGGGCCCTGTGTTCCATCTTATAGATGACTGTGAGCATCTCCTTCTGTATTTTCCAGGAACTGGCATAGCCTCATAGGAGAGAGCTATACCAGGGTCTCTTCAGCAAAATATTGCTGACATATGCAATAGTGTCTGGGTTGGTGGCTGATTATGGGATGGATCCTCAGGTGGGGTAGTCTCTGGATAGTCCATCCTTTCCTCTTAGCTCCAAACTTTGTCTCTGTAACTCCTTTCATGGGCATTTTGTTCCCTAGTGCAAGGAGGAATGAAGTATCCCTAAGTTGGACTTCCCTCTTCCTGATTTTCTTGTGTTTTGCAAATTGTATCTTGGGTATCCTAAGTTTCTGAGCTAATGCCCACTTATCAGTGAGTGCATATTTAATGACTTCTTTTATGATTGGGTTACCTCACTAAGGATGATATCCTCCAGATACATCCATTTGTCCAAGAATTTGATAAATTCCTTTTTTTTAATAGCTGAGTAGTACTCCATTGTGTAAATGTACCACATTTTCTGTTTCCATTCCTCTGTTGAGGGACATCTGGGTTCTTTCCAGCTTCTGGCTATTATAAATAAGTTCCACTATGAACATAGTGTAACATGTGTCCTTATTACCAGTTGGAACATTTTCTGTGTATATGCCCAGGAGAGGTATTGCTGGATCTTCCGGTAGTACTATGTCCAATTTTCTGAGAAACCACCAAACTGATTTCCAGAGTGGTTGTACAAGCTTGAAAAGTAGTAGTTGCTCTTTATTCTTTCTATAGAGGAGCAGTTATTAATCTGTGGGTTGCAACTGCCTTGGGGGTCAAACCACCATTTCTCAGGGGTTGCCTAAGATCATCTCCATATTAGATATTTGCATTATATTTTATAACAATAGAAAGTTACAGTCATGAAATGTCATACATTAATTTTATGATTAGGAGTCACCACAACAGAAGAAAATCTGTTAAGGGGTCATGGAATTACGAAAGTTGAGAACCAAGGCATTGGAGACTAGAATATGTATTTGTGATTTTTAAAAAAAAAAATTAAATGCTAAAATTCTATCCATTCATCCATCCTCTCTCTCTCTTTCTCTCTCTCTCTCTCTCTCTCTCTCTCTCTCTCTCTCTCATCTTTATATATTTGTCAATCTATTTATCTAACGTCTATCATTCATTTGTAACATACAGTTATTCCTGTTAAAGATATGTTCCTTTATGTTACAGGCTGAAGTCAGAAGCTGATTTCATCTAATATGTAGAATTAGGAAAGCTGTTTTAGTAACCAGCGACATAAAGAATCCGGTTCTAAGGAAAGGCTCTTTGCAAGGTTTATAGCAACTTTCAGTTTGTGGGGTTTAAATCAAGTAAACTGTGTAGAGAAACTGGCAAAATTCCTGCTCTTCAATAAATGGTTGCCATTCCACAAAATTAAACCATTAGGGACAGTAGTCATTTTACTTTAAATTCATTTGGCTAGTGGATATAAAACTGGCTGTGTGTGTTAATGTATCCTATAAAGAGGTGTTGTTGCACATTGTGAATCGATGTCCTCTGTATGTGTTGGATGCCTGAAGTTAATCGTTTTGGATGAGCAAGGTGGCCGGCCTGCATTTGCAAAGGCTCCTCTGCTCTCAGATCTTCTTGAGACCTTGCTTCCACTGTATGAGAAACTTTTGACTCTGTAGAGAGAGTTCTGGCATGGGGCCGGTGGTGGAACTGTGCACTGCTAATGACAAGTCTGAGTTGTGCACTAATAGTTCTGGTGACAGAAAGCAGGGTGAAGAAACTGGCTCTAGGGAAAAGAAACCAACACCTGCCTGGCTGCCAAATATATTTTTGTATGAGTTTTCCAGAAAGAAACACTCTCCAAAGCCACACTTAATACTTTTTCTCTCTTTTTAAATTAGATCTGACACTCATTCTCTATCTGAGTTATCTTCAAATACTCAGAGCCCCTCTGGTTGTTCATATCTTCAACATAGATTCCCTAATCCCTTTCTTTATCTTTCTGGGTCTGTCTTAAATCTGTGCACTAATGCTGAGACATTTGCCAACAGTGAGTCAAAGATTATTCTGATCTCCATGAAGGCACAGTGTAGAAACACATACACACATGAGCGTGCACACACATATAGATTTTATAATATACATGCACACGAATATATATGTGCATGTGGATACACATGCATGCATGCATGTGCTCACGTGCACACACACACACAAAACTCATGCAAGAAAATATTTAGTCACTTGGAATTTTTTAAAATTTATAAATTATTTGCAAGTTAATTATGTAATTTTGAACTAGTGACATCATAATCAAAGCCTAAGTTTCCTGACCCCCAAACTTCCTTCAAACATTCCACAAAATGTTATGGAAATTTTCCTTCAGATTTTTTTGAAAAGTCCATACTCGCACACATATTTACACTGGAAATGCCAATTCTTATATTATTGAACCTTTCATGCACATGCATCATTTTACCTGATGGGAACAACCATAAGGACTGTAACCTGTGAGTTATGTTTTATGACAGCTTTATTAGCATATTAAGTAGAAATTTACCAGCTATGTATATATGCATTTAAATATTACATGCATATGTACTTAAATCAGCACTTTTTGGTGTATTTAATGAGTAGTAAAATAATTCATCCAACCTCACCATAACATTAGAGCATTTTCATTATTCTTGAAGAAGCCTTTTATTCAGAGGCAGCTGTTTTTCATTCTCATCTCTACTTTCCTCCACCCTGTCTACCACTCACCTCCCACTGTCTGGACTTGCCTATTTGGTGCATGTCTTATAGACAAGACCATGAAAACTGTGGTCTTATAGCTACGTACTTTTACTGAGAAAAGTATTTTCAAGACTTATGTAAACTTTGGTGTGTACCAATATTCTATTGCTTTTTGAAGTTAAGTAATATTCTACCATATGTATGTACCATAGTTTGTGTATCAATTTATCTGTTGGACATATGATTATTTCTGCATTTGACCATTGTGAATAATGAAATTAAGAGTATTTGTGTAAAATCCCTGAGTGGAAATATGCTTTCAAATTTGAATATTAGTCTAGAAGTGGAAATTTTGGGTTAAACG
>CACVCL010022744.1:0-33112 GCA_902729485.2 Mus minutoides
AGCCCATATATTTTTGTAAGTAGCAGACATACAGCAGTGAATAAAATAGGCCATTCCCAACAAAACATTCACTTTATGAAGCATAAAATCTAATTGAGAAAAAAAGATAGCAATGTAAGTAAGTAAATACATTTTAAGTTGTAACATGGAAAAAGTAAATTAGACTTGTGCAGGGGTCTAGGGGTCCAGTGTTAAATGAAACAGTCAAAAATGCTAGCAATTGAAGAAGGAAACCATTTAAATGTTGAGAGGTATGCCTTATAGACCGTGAGAACTCCAAGTTCAAATATTTGAGACAGGAAGTGGCTGTGTGTATGACCCTCAGCAGAGAGACAGCAAGGCAACCAGAGACAATCTTATGTAATCAAGGCTGACTTCAGGAAACCCTAGAAAGCTGAAGCTGAAAAGGACCTTGAACTCCTGATTCTCCACCCTCCACTTTCCAAGTACTGGAATTACAAATATGAGCCATCCTGCCCAGCTCATTGTGGACCATGTTCTATGTTCTTTCATTCACAGACAAGCTACATGCCCAACAAATATTCATTGAGTCCTTCCTGCGCAACAAGCACTGGTCTAGGTACTAGAGAGATAAACTAAATCTCTGCCTTCATGGAACTTACATACAAATAATGCACAACAGACGGAAAATATCCTGCCATGGGAAATGGATTATAGAAAAGAGTGTCTTCATTAATTATCTTTGCCATGTCCACTCCGGGTGGTAATAAACATATATGGGCATCTGCACTTTAAGCATAAGCATCCCTAAATTAAATGTATTGTAAGAACAAATATGTAGTGGATTTGAAAGGCTTGGTATGAAAAACGAAATGTTAAACACCTCAATAATTTTTCTACATTGATTACATTGCATGGTGATAATATTACAGGCACATAATACATTATATAAATGTATTACTGATATTATTTTTATGTTTTCTTTTGTGTTCTTATTAGCATGACTACTAGCATACTTAAGTCTGTGCATGTGTCTCACATTAGGCATCTTTTTGCATTGCTGTGGACTATGTTTTGAAACAAAGGCATACTCTGGGTGCTGGTAAATCAACTGCAGGAGATATGTTGAACTATTTGCTGGGTGCTCTTGGACTTGCCCATCAAATGGCTGATAAGATAAAGGGTTGGATGAAGCTCTTTTTAAAAAGCCCATTATGCAACCCTTGTTCGCCAATTCTTGTTGACCAAATTGGAGACAGAGAAGAAATACAAGTATAAAATTTTAAAATACTATAAATCAAGTACAACTTAGGTTTTGCATTGAATACTAGTAATACATAAAAAGAGAATAGGTTCTAAATTATCTTCTCTCCCCTGACTCTATCAGGATTTCAGTGAAGCAAGAACAAAAAATAGTTTGGTGACATTCTACAACTTGCTTACAACCATCAGCCAAATGAGCCCCATTTTTGATGAAATTAATTTGACTCATTCAAGGTAAGTTCTTTCGCAGGAACTGAATACTACATCAGATTTAGCCTCTCCTCCTCCTCCTCCTCCTCCTCCTCCTCCTCTTCCTCCTCCACTCATAATGCCTCCTTCAAGAGTCCAAGGTTATGACTCCAATCCACCAGTATTGAGGAGTACTCAGCGCAATAGAATGTCTGCCAACCTTTTTCTAAACCCAAATCAACCTTCGGGTTTTCAGAAGCCATAGGCAACGTCCACATTCACGACTCTTCACCATCCAAGTTGATGACTCATGGAATTGAGTTTATAAACTGTCTTCATGCCTCTTAAAATAATACAAATTTATCATACTGGAGACTTGGGATATAGCTCAATAGCTCAGTGGTATAATGTTTGTACAAGGTTCTAAATTCTAGCTCCCTGATTTTGTGTATACACACACACACACACACACACACACACACACACACACACACATATATATATATAGTAGGTGTATGTGTAATACTTTGAAATTCACAGGCAAAATTTATAAACATTAAACTTCAGTAATAACTTTGTGAAGAAAGAACTGAATAAACAGGAAGGGAGAGGGAGCAAGAGAAGACATGAGGAAAAAGCAGATATAAAGAGTGGCATTTTCTTATCCTTTCCTTCCTGCCAACATATAGCAGATCTGCTTTGGCAGCCAGGTACTCATTTAATCATTTTATGATACACATATTGGCTTTTTTCAAGGTGTCCTATAAAAAGCATTGCTTACAGTGAGACACCCCTGGGCAGGTATGTGAAGTTCTAGTACAAACACACAGACCACTGTAGCCATAGAGAGATACAGAAGAGTTTTGTTTCCGTGACTATTATGACTTTGAACAAGCTTCCTGGCTGTTCTCCTAGGTGTCTGTATTGAAAACATAGTAGAGTCCTGAGCCACACCCNCAGAAGCTTCTTTCTAATCTGATTTCATGAACCTACTATGGGCTCTTTGTGGACCCAGTTTCCTCTGGCCTTTCATGACGTAGTTGTCTTGCCTCATTGAATGTTATTCGAAGCAATAGATTATTTTCTTCAAATGTTCACGACTTCCTTGTTAAGTACCACTCTACATCACCAAATACATTACACATCCTACATGTATATGTATAAGGCTGCACACAGCAAACTATGTGCACTCTTCAACATCAACCTTGTAAGTGCCATTGAAAGAATTCTTTTGACTACATGCAATCTGCCTCAGATTTAACTTTCCAAGTAAATACATGAGGAATGTTGTTGGACCACAAATATTCACCCTTCTACTAACTCCATTGCCCTCAGGCTCGATAGAATCCAGCCAGCATTTGCTTCCTCTGTTTCTGTCCTGGTAATCCTTCATCCATTTTGGAGTTTAGGGCCAAGTAACAGAAATCATCCAATACAGGGCTACAGATCCGGGCAATGGATGTTTTTGTCACACACTTTAGCAATGAATTGATCCCCTATCTCTAAAGGAAAAACACATGATGTTTTCCAACTGGCAAGACAGTGGAAGAATAATGTTGTGGAAACAAGAGCCTATTCACTGAAACCATTGTGGCACCATCCTGCCATGGGGAGTGGTGAGTTTACATCACTCCACCCACTTACAAAAACTCAAATGTGAAGTTCGGTTTACTGGAAAAAATGTTTTCAAACTCCTCACCCCCACCCCTTCAAGTATTTTTTTCTTCTAATAAATGACTAAATGTTATTATGTTATCTCAAAGCTGAAAGCACAGTCCAAGTCTCTCAACCCTTGAGGCCATGTGGCCTCTAAAGAGTTAACTAGCCATTGGGTTTTGGTAGAGATGCTACATATCACTTTATGTCTTGACTTAGACCTAAAGGTTAGAGGAAATTTCCTCCTATTGCCAGGAGCTGGAAGGAGAAATGAGTTTCAATGGGAACAAACTATGTCCAAACCATAGCAGTGACTATTAGGCCTAGAATACCAGCAATTAGATGATACCTTTGTAGAGCTATCTCTGTGGCAACTTTTTTTTCTAAATCCATTTCTACTTTCTCTCATAAAACATCTACATAGTTGCATGCTACAGCCAGGATTCAAGTAGAGAAGAGGGAGTTTGTTCTTTGTTTCTCATAAAAAGAAACATTCCCTTCTCTTCACTTATATGAATTAATCTATGTGCTCAGTGCTGAGTTAATTTCTGAAAATGGAGTGGATTTTCCATGACTACTCAATGAATCTGAATCTCACTATGTTGGAAGTGTGATCTGCATTAAGATATAGTTAGGCTGAGGTGATTATGAATCCCCACTGGAGGAATGCGATGGGAAGCATGTTATCATCTGTCAGAGGAGAAGAAGCAATGGGATAGACAACAGCACTGTCATCTGTACTCTCATCCATTTGTAGAGTATAATTCTGGAAAAGACAAGGTAATAAGGTTATTGTCATAGTCAATCAGTAACCATGTAACTTTATGTAGAAATGAAACTGATCCTTTATTTGACTTTTGTCCAAGTTTGTACACTCTTAGACATGAAGTCAGAAACTCCCCCATTGATATAATTAACATCTAAAATCAGGTAGCACTTAATGTGTGCCAGGTGGTATAAACTATTCCTCATAGAGTCTCTCCTTTAAAGTTTCACAGTAGCTTCCAGGTGCCCTCATTTCATACTTAGATAAACTGAGAAAAGGTTGAGGAACTTGCTCGAATCTTCACAGCTGTTGAATTGTTGAGGGGCCAGGATTGGACTTGGGTTACTAAAATTCCAAACAAATAATCATCCATTCTATAGATGAGCCTCACCAATAGATCTCAAGTCATGCAGATGATGGTAAACTAGACACAGTACTCATATTTATAGAGTTGTCAGTCAAGTGGAAAATAAAAATAGAAAACAAATACAGTTCTGCAGAATGTTCATAGTTATTGTAATGGAAAGGAAATGAAGATGGAGAGAGGGAGACCTTTGTTTACAGTTCAGGAATCAGAAAATTCACGAAAGTGAATTTCAGCTGACCTGTGAGGCAAGGGCATAAGCAATGTGTAATTCTTCTCTTAAGGTGCCAACAACAAACTGAGGAATGATTCCACCAATGTTCACTCTTGGGAATTCTTTTTTTTTTTTTTTTAATGTTTGACTTGTTATTATTTATTTATTTATTTATTTATTTATTTATTTTAGATATTTTCTTCATTTACATTTCAAGTGCTATCCCATAAGTCCCCTGTACCCTCCCCCTGCCCTGCTCCCCTACCCACCAATTCCCACTACTTGGCCCTGGCATTCCCCTGTACTGGGGCATATAAACATTGCTAGACCAAGGGCCTTTCTTCCCCAATAACGGCCAACTAGGCCATCTTCTAATACATATGCAGCTAGAGACATGAGCTCTGGGGGTTCTGATTAATTCATATTGTTGTTCCATCTATAGGGTTGCAGACCCCTACAGCTCTTGGGTACTCTCTCTAGCTCCTACATTGGGGACCCTGTGTTCTGCCCTCTAGATGACTGTGAGCATCCACTTCTGTATTTGTCAGGGACTGTCAAAGCCTCACAGGAGACAGCTATATCAGGGTCCTTTCAGCAATATCACTCTGGGGAATTCTATTAGTTTACTTGGACTTCCTTATGGAGCACAGGTGAGGAGTTATTTAGAGGTGTGGCTGTCCCTCTCCCAACAGGCAGCAACTAGAAAGTCATCATTTAGCAGGAATGAGGGCTTTCCTGTAACCTCATATGTGCAGATCTTCCATGCCACCCCAACACCAGTATCCCCCAGCCTATATACTTTAGCCACTTTGAGAGGACATATATTTAAGGCAGAGTGAAGTATATAATTTACAGTAGGGAGAGGCTGGAAACTCAGCTGAGAGTCTCATGATGCCCTCTGCTTCTTTATGATATACAAACAGTCAAAAAGCCCAGAAGAGATAATCCTTTTGTAAAAGGACATAGCTGAAGTCCCTGAGATGGCAGTTGCTTGGCTCCAAGTACAGTTATACTACACAGTCATATGAAAGGTGAAATGGGTACATCTCCAAGGTAGAATTTTGAAACAGTAACAGAATCAGAATTGCTACGGAAAACAGAAGACAGGGAGAGTGGTGTTGCTCATTCTGGAGAAGTAGGCAGAGACCGCTATGCAAGTCCTGTGGGGACCTTGGGGATACTGAGGTTTACTCTAGATGCATTCTGAAGCTGTCAAGGTGCTATATAAGAAAGCAAGCACTTTGTGCGTACATGTCTGTGTGTGCACATGTATATGTATGTAGATGGAGGCTGGAGAACAATCTCAGCTGTCTTATGGGTCCCATCCACCTTTCTCCCCATTGAAAAGAAATTTAATTTGGTGTGTGTGTGTGTGTGTGTATGTTTATGTGTGTGCACGCATATTCATGGGTACATGCATATGTGTAAAGTGAGTTCTTGTACACTTGTGCCTCAGTATGTGTTTTGAGATTCACAGGCAACACTTAAGAACTGGTTCTCTCTTTCCGCCATGGGATGCGGTATAGAACTCAGGTTGTGAGTTCTTCCTGGTTAGCGCTTCTACTCTCAGAGCCATCTCACTGGCCCAGCCCTTTTGTGTTTAAAGACAGGGTCTCTCATTGGCCTAGAACTTCTCAAGTTGGATAGATGAGTGACAGATCTGGGAATCTAGGGGATCTGTTCTCCACCCAACCCCCAGCACAGGATTACATGTGCCAACACACTTGGAGTTCTATCTATGCTCTCAGTTTCGTGTGCTTTCAAGTCAAGCACTTCAACTGAGGGAGTTATCTTCTTAATATTTTTTGTTCCTTTTTTCTATCATTCTTTGCTTTGCTTTCCTTTTTCTTCTTTTGTTTACAGATGAGGGTCTCTTTATCCAAGGCTGGTCTCACATTCACTGTGTAGCCTAGGATGACTTAGAATTTTTTGTTTCTCTTGCCCTCAGTTCCTGACCCCTGGGATTGCAAGTTCCAATTACCACAAACAATCTTCATCTTAAAACTTCATATCTCAAATACTCCTGTTTGTAAAATGGGCAATTTGAGATAGATTATATATGAAAATATTAGTTGAGAAGACACAGTAAAAAAAACAGAAAATAAATAGGGCATGGAAACTGAGAGGAGACAGGTGGATTCAAGAGATACTCTATGGGAATGAATGGAAAAAGTGGGGTAGCATCACATGCAATGAGGAATGTAAGAGATGACCACGATCCCAAGTGTCAGCCTCTTAGAGGGTATCCATTTCCACCTGTAAAATTGTCCCAGGAGGAGAATTAGACAATGAAGAAGAGGTGTAAAAATGGTAGGTAGTCCTCCTCAGTCCCAACTCCTAATAAACAGAGGTACAGGCCATGGTTAAATATGAAAAGCGAAGCCTTAATAGATGTCTAGTATAGAAATCTATGATAATTAAAGAGTGCTTCCATCTCAATTTCGTGTATTGATAACGACTTTTAAGCAATGAAAAGCCCCCCACCCAGCCTAGATTATGGGGCTATATGATAAGAGGGATTAGTCTAAGTGCCATGGAAACAGAAAACTGAAATAATATTACTATTTATCCCTCATTGGTATAAATACTGAACAACGTGAGGCAATATGAAGGAAACCGGTATCCAATGGGATGGTTAAATGAACCATGAGGGCTTCTTGATTATCACCATGAAGGTGTCCAGAAATATCAGGGACCAGAGAAAGCAGAGGAAAAGCAATTATTATTGAGCATTAGGGAGGGGGTTAATATCAAGTTCACTAGGCCAGCTAGTACTATGTTTACAGTAAGAGTTTAAAAGGAAACGAAGTTATTTCAACAAGGATACTGATAACAGTATAGAGTTTTAGTGAACACGCTAAACACGAGTTTAGTCAACATGCTGAGCCTCATCGTATGACATGAGTTATGACATGTGTCAGAAAGCCTCTGACAGATCTAGGTGATGAAGACTTATGTGTAAAGCATGTTCATAAAAACAGAAAATCAATAAAAAAATAAAGTAAAAGAGACACAGGGACTCTGTCCGGGTCTTTTGAATGCAAAGCTGGAAATGACAAGCTATGAGTACACAGGAAAATATGTATTTTAAAAGAAATAGCTATTGTACAAAATGAATTCAATGCTATTTTGTAGGCCTTTTATTGCATATTATTTGGTTTGGGCTTTTTTTTTTTTTTTTGGTCTTTTTCTTGGATATTGTGGTTTCCAGTTGTGTGTTTTCAGAGATTGTGTGTGTGTGTGTGTGTGTGTGTGTGTGTGTTTATTTCACTTTGTTATTATTATTTTTTTATTCTGGTTTATTTGAGTTTTTGTGTTTGTCTGTTTTGTTTTCTGAAGAAGAAAGGAAGGAAGGAAGGAAGGAAGGAAGGAAGGAAGGAAGGAAGGAAGGAGTTGGATGGGTAATAAAGTGGAGAGGATCTAGGTGACGCTGGGGGAGGGGAACTGTGATTAGAATATGTTGCATGAAAGTAATTTATTTTCAATAAAAATAATGCAATGAAAAAACCCATTTGTCTAATTAACACATGGAAGTCTTTCAAGCCTGAATAATAATTATCAAATTACAAACGTGATGAGATATTGCAGGTGAGAAGATGAAGCTTGTCCTAGGAATGGGTAGTATCTTTTCAAGGTATTCTGTGTACAATCCTTCCCTATAAGAATCATTTGGGGGACAAAGATTATTGTCCCCTCCATACCAGGATCTGTTCAGCATCTAGGTACAGTTGGAGAAGGGGGAGGGGGGAGGGGATTTTCGGGATAGCAGTTGAAATGTAAATTAAGAAAACATCTAATAAAAATTTTGAAAAAAAAAAAAAGAGTTAGTCCAGGCTTATAATTTATCAGCACTGATGAACCAGATCCTATAGTGGGGTAGCTATGACAGGATAGAACATGGGCCTGCTCCTACTTGAGCCTGAGTCAAGTCTAGCATCAAAAGCCATCTCCATAAAAACTGTCAGGGGTCGAGATGTGTGCAATGACCTACAAATCAATATGGACTATTGCTCCTGGAGTTGGTTATATGTCATAACTGATATATAAATGATAAGACCTTATTGCTGAAGACACCTCATGCTCAGAGTGTGACTGAGCTGGATTCTGTCACACCAACTACTGGCTTTCATTATGCTAGTGGACAATACACAAGTCACCAGAATACAATTTTTGCTGGCAGTCATTTTTAGGTACAGATCCTATGTGTTACAATACCAACCTACTAGGCAAGAAATAGTGGCACAACTGTTGTGTTTGCAACCGACTGTTTTTAGATTACATTTAAGGTCTTTTCCATAGGAAAGAAATCATATTTGGTATCATGAGACAAAACCTCTGGTTGGAGATGTCACTGGCCCCAATAGAAAAGCAACTACTATTGTTATGTTAAATGAATATGATATGCCTGTCTAATTGACTTCTAAATATTTGCTTGTTGCCATTGAATACCACTGCTATCCACCTTGATCATTGAGGTAACTTGTTATTGTGTCAATGAGTTTGTTTGTTTGTTTGTTTGTTTGTTTTATTTTGCTTTAAAGTGGGCAGTGTTTACTGAAGAGACTTATAACTGGTCTGAGAATAAATGACTGCTATAAGATTGCAGTCCACTACTATAACATGACATTTTAAAAAAATGTCAGATATTTATAACACACTCTCATAGAACTTTGGAGAAGATTAAACATTAAAATAAAGAAAAATGTTAAAGCCAGAAAGTAGTTCATACCTTTTGGCATGCTCTATTTCCTCTGAGTTGAGGTATCTCCTGGAAAGAAGAATAAGGCTCCTAAGATTCAAGAAGCTAAGGAAACTTAGAAGGCCCAGGAAGTTCAAAAAATTAAGAGACTCTCAAGGTTCCCTATGGTTATAAAAGCAGCAAACAATTGCTGGGCAGGAGGAAACTCTTTAGTGGAGCTGAGGGCAAGTTGCAGAGGGAACTCCATTAGTGCACCTCTCATGGGTCACCATGTGATGGGGTCGACTTTCAGTAAAGTAGATGCTGGCTTCTGTAAGTAATCCACAAACTCCCTCCTCCCCCCACCCCATGCTTTTGTAAGTAACTTCAATAAACTTGTGTTTTCACCAAGATAGACTTGGGTAGAATCTTTTTTAAAGCCTGTCATTCATGCGTATTTGGGATAAATAGACATCTGTTCATATCACCCCGGGAAGTCACACAGCAAAAGGTCGCCTTAGAATTCTGGCTCTAAGAAGGAGGGAGGGATATTGATTGGAGAGAGGAGGGGGAGGGGAATTGGGATGGGGCAAGATCAGGTGTGGGAAAAGATAGGAGGGAGACCCTGAGGGCCAGGAGAATGAAGGGAGACCTGCAGCTGCTGGGGATGAGGTGGTTGGAAATCTCTAGGAAATCGCAGATACCTGGTATAGGGAAAGTCAAAAGAGTCAGTGATGGTGACCTTAACTGAGATGCCTATCAGTAGGGACATGAAGAGTTTTCAGGTGACCTGAGGAGGCCACCTCCTGTAGACAAGCAGAACCCCTTAGGGGAGGGATAAGGACACCAACCCACCCACAAAACTTTCAACCCAAAATTTGTCCTGTCTAATGATACTCTGTCATGCTTGCAGACTGGAATCTAGCATAATTGTTCTCTGAGAGGGTCTATCTAGAAACTGACTGAAGTAGATGCAGATACCCACAGCTAAAAATTGGACCAAGGTTGGGAACCCTTATGGAAGAGTTGGGGAAAGGATTGAAGGGCCTGTGGTGCATAGGAACCACACAGGAAGACCAACAAAACCAACTAACCTGGATCCCTGGGAAATCTCAGAGACTGAGCCACCAACCAAAGAGCATTCACTAGCTGGACTTTGGCCCGTAGCACAGAAGTAGCAGATGTACAACACAGTCCTCATGGCTACCTTGTCTGGCCTCAGTGGAAGAGGATACACCTAACCCTGTAGAGCCTTGATGCTCTGGGGTAGGGGGTGGAGATACCAGGAGGGAGCCCTCTGCTCTCTCAGAGGAGAAGGGGAAGGAGATAAGGAGAGGGTCTCTGTGAGGGTGGACCAGAGGGAGAACAGCATTTGCCATGTAAATAAATAAATAAACAACCAAAACAAAACCAAAAGCCTTTCTCCCAAATTTAAAAAACTTAAGCAGATAAATACAAATAATTTAAAAAATAAAAAAATTACCATTTTGCAACCTTTTGCATAGTAAGAACTTGGATTTTTAATTCACTGCAACTTGTAGAATTCTTTTTTTATTAAATATTTTTCATTTACATTTCAAATGCTATCCCCTTTCCTAGTTTCCTCTCAGAAAATTCCCTATCCCCTCTCCCTCCCCCTGCTCCCCAACCTACCCACTCCCACTTCCTGGCCCTGGCATTCCCCTATACTGGGGCAGAAAATCTTCACAAGACCAAGGGCCTCTCCTCCCATTGATGGCCAACTAGACCATCCTCTGTTACATATGTAGCTGGAGACACGAGTCCCACCATGTGTTTTCTTTGATTGGTCTTTTAGTCCCAGGGAGCTCTGGGGGTACTGGTTAGTTCATGTTGTTGCTCCTCCTATGGGGCTGCAGACACCTTCAGCTCCTTGGGTACTTTCTCTAGCTCTTTCATTGGGAACCCTGTGCTCCATCCAATAGATGACTATGAACATTCACTGCTGTATTTGCCAGGCACTGGCATAGCCTCACAGGAGACAGCTATATCAGGGTTCTGTCAGCAAAATCTTGTTGGCATCTTCAATAGTGTCTGGGTTTGGTGGCTGTTTATGGGACGGATCTCCGGATGGGGCAGTCTCTGGATGGTCCTTCTTTCAGTCTCAGCTCCAAACTTTGTAAATTCTTCCATGGGTATTTTGATCCCGATTCTAAGAAGAATTGAAGTATCCATACTTTGATCTTCCTTCTTGAGTTTCATGTGTTTTGCAAATTGTATCTTGGGTATTCTGAGTTTCTGGGCTACTAATATCCAGTATATGTAGAATTCTTAAATGAACCAAATAGCAAGAAAGGCAAAGGCAGTGGATGTGTGAACTATACTAGCAATCTTGTTTTGCCCAGTGGAAAGGTTGTTTGTTTGACTGTTTTTGACTTTTCTCTGGCATGTGCTATACATGTTAAGACATTATCATAATAGAGCACATCTGATTATTATTAAAGTAACCACTGAATATTTGTGTAACTAAAATTTGTGGTGGTGCTATGTGTAAAGGATTAAGGGATGAGAGATGGTGTGTGCCAATGGGGTTAGATTGAGAACAATCACAATCTTGATTTTTTTTATACTATCAAGTAAGCAAGTAATACCTGAATAAGAAAAATGGAACTAGAAATAAAACCACTAGCATGCTATTAAGAAATATGGTTGTAAATGCAAAAAGAAACCATTTCCCCAGGCCTGAAATAGTTATTTCTTTTTTCAAGTAATAACATTATTATTTTCAACAAGAAAAATACAATTCTTCCAATTGGCTGCCATAGCCCATACGATCAGAATGTTGTATCAGGGATTGATAAAAGGCTGTGAAAATCAGATATACTATGCCTACAGAGCATGTCCTGAGAACAAGAGACATTTCTGCCAGTCTTTATAAGATAGTAAGACATGTCTCAGAACAGGTTTGAATGAGTAGGACCAAAATCAGAAGAAAATGCATGAGGATAAAAACCTATGAAGGAAAATGAGAGGTAAGAGGAAAACAACATGTTATAAGATCTCAGAGTTACAGAAAACAGCTTTACTTTTTTCCACTGCTAAATCATCTTCTATCATTGGGGGCCTCAAGGACTCTCCAGCAATAACCTGGGAAACTCCTTGAGTTTATGATTTCCAAGGAATGAGACACAAGGACAGAAAAGGGAGAGGGAGTGGTCAGGAGAGTGAGGGTTGTAAACATACACATACAGACACTCACACTCACACAAACACGAGAAAGAGAGAGAGAGAAAGAGCGAGCGAGAGAGAGAGCTCTACAATTGCCCCACCAGCGCACACACAACAGCACTGTCAGCTGGGATCCAAGCTTTAACACAAGCTTGTGAATGGCATAATGACATTTCAAATGAAAAACTAAATATTATGTGAATATATATATATATATATATATATATGTGTGTGTGTGTGTGTGTGTGTGTGTGTGTGTGTATGTATAATGCATTTGTGTGTGTTTACAACCCTCGCTCTCCTGACCACTCCCTCTCCCTTTTCTGTCCTTGTGTCTCATTCCTCAGAAATCATAAACTCAAGGAGTTTACCAGGTTATTGCTGGAGAGCTGTTGAGGCCACCAATGATAGAAGATGATTTAGCAGAGAAGAAAGTAGGGCATAACTGAAGGTAGTATGTCACTGGGGGCATGATTTTGAAGGCTATCTTTTCCTAGTCACTTATTTCTTTCTCTTCTTTCTCTTCCTGTTCTTTTTCTTTCCCTCTTCCTCTCCCTCCTTCTCTTCCTCCCTCTACCTACCCCATCCCCCCTTCCTCTCCTTCATGAACAGTACAAGAAGAACAGCCTCTCCCATAAGCCATGCTTTAGGACCAAAACAATGAATTTAGTTGAGCTTGGCCTGAAACTCCTAAAACAGAATTAATCCTTTCTCCTGTAAACTGTGTCAGGTATTTTGTTACAGTAATGGAAAAAAAATTGACTAATACACATTGCTTTCTTTCTCTCTCTCTCTCTCTTACAAACATTTGCAAATCATGTACTTGTACTTATATGGAAAAAGTACTACTGAGTGGAGGAAGAAAAAAGCAGATAAAGTTCCTACTCTAAGTTGTCTATCAGAGAACAGGCAAATTAAAAAATATTTATAAGTCCCAATGAATAATTTTACTGTCATTCAAATAAAGGACAGCAGAAAGGAAATAGAGCTCACTATATAGCAAGTGAGTTTGATTCTGAAGTGTTATAAAAATGATAAGACCTACACAAGATTAAGCTTATCAAAATTCTATCATGGATGGAGGAGGAGGCTGTTGGGGGAGAGGAGATCATTTACCTCTCTGGTGTAGCCACTCTTTTAAGTTGCTAACACTCCACTATCTGCCCCACACCCATGTTCTTGCAAGCAACCCTAATTAAATTCAATGAGTCATTTTAAAAGTGTTCAGAGTGAGTGGGAGGAGGATTATGAGACGGTACCCCAAACCCAGAGAATATTCAAGATGACCAATTGATGTGATTAGTGGGAGCTCACCAGGGTGAGCTCCATCAAGTAGGAAATTGCCCAGGGAACTAGCTTATCATAGTTGATTAGGGAATTTGGTATCTGTTTGAAATAAAATTCCACTGGGTCTTTCCTCAGTGTACTGGGAGGGGGATCAAGAAGCTAAATAATGTTTGCTTTTAAAAATTGTCTTTAAAGACTTAAATTGATTCCTTGATTATCCCTAGAAATTAAACCTTAACAATTAAAAAGAATTTGAATTTCTCTAGCTGTCTTTCTTGAAGAATTTGAAAGTTGACACAGAACTTGCTCATATTCTCTTTAAAGACCCCTAGGTTGCACTTGATCTGTCTTTCAAAAACAATAAACTAAATGAACACTTGGTTCCTCTTCTTCTTCTTCTTCTTCTTCTTCTTCTTCTTCTTCTTCTTCTTCTTCTTCTTCTTCTTCTTCTTCTTCTTTTCTTCTTCTTCTCCTCCTCTTCCTCCTTCCTCCTCCTCCTCCACTCCTCATCCTTCTGTCCTCCTCTTCCTCCTCTTCCTCTTCTAGATTCTTTAGAAACGGAAATGTCTATACCATTCCTCCTGCATTGTATGGCTCCTGCCTCCTTTAAACAGCCCTTCTTGTTTAAATCTAAAAATCATCACTTGAAAATTGAAGTTATTTCAGATATTTTCCTTCTCCATGGCTTGATATGGTTTTTCTGTACACCTTCTAATTCTTGTTTCCATTTAGCTCTGCCCACTGAATACATGCTAAAAATGTGTTTTTAAAACATACTTTCAGTGTTAAAAAGTCATCATGCCTATCAGGTACGTTCCTTTGTAGGCTGAGCCGATAGTGAGTGACGCTCAGAAGCTGTTGTCTACAACTTCTTTGGAAAAAGCTGAACTATAATAATTTAAAATACAATGGTAATGAGAGTAGACAGACAACAAAAATACTCAGTTCTAAAGAGTTGGCAATAGGGTAAAATCCACACAACTCAAGACAGTTTCTCATGAAGAATGGTAAAAATCATACAGTGGACCACTTTCACCACATCCTCCAGCAAAATTTCTGAAATGACTTAAAAGCATGGTAAATCCAAGTAGGTCATCCATCACCCTCACAAACCATTCTTTCACTACCCCTAATTTCATACAGATGTGGCAAGATCATCAAAGACCAGCTTTGACACACTTGTACCTTTCTTAAGAAAAAAAGCACAATTTAAAAATTATTTTTGAATTTCTGCCACCTACTGGTAACTTGAAGCGGTAGGACTGAGCACAGAGCACTCAGACTTCTGGTTGGAGGTTAGAATTGTCCTGTGAACCTGCAACTGGCCTTCAGCTTATCTAGTTGACTCAGAGAGAACACAGTGAGCATCGAATGGTTTTGGAAGCTTTTCCCCAGGTCCTAGAGCAACCTATAACTATCTTGCTTGGTAGGTATTTTTTATTCCCACTTCCTGTGGTGTGAATCACATGTCTTTCACATTACAGAGCTGGTCTTGGATCATTCTGGCATTTGGACTTGTGTGGCACAGTTTCAGTGGCAAACATATTTCAAGGTGTAATTCTAGAAGGCAGGGTATTGTACATTTGTGGACCATGTGAAGTGAATCTGGATATTGATTTATGTGGCATCTGGATTACATTCTGGAAAGTTCTTGGGAGCAGAATATGTTATGCTTTGGGGTTGTCACACTGGTACACACGGTCAGGATAGCCAGGGTATCTTTCAGCTTGAATTATCATCTGGTTCCCAATGTTAATTTTAACAGCCTGAGCTAATCCTCCCTTTGCAAAGTAACAGCACCATCTTCATCTTAACCCTGCAACATTCCTGGTCCTGTTTTGTCGCTTCTGTGCATTCTGATCTTCACTTCAAAGACTTTCATTTTATTCTATGGGGCAACCAGAGAGGGATCAAAGACTTACTTCATTTCGCAAAGCCTGCACTGGTGACTTTATTATGTTGGTCAATCTCTCTTTGAAGATTTCTATCTGTGGGTGTGAAACCTGAGTCCTAAGAAAGGCAGACAAGAAAAGCTTTGGGGCAGCCACCAGACAGAAAGGTGTCATTTATGTCAGAATGAGAAAGCTACACCAGGGATGCAGGAGAAGATCAAAACACTGAAGGTGCACTGGACATGTGGCAAAGAGTAGTGACCATCTGGAAAAGTGTATATTGTATTCTTTTATAGTTCTTTATTTACTTGTTTTAGATATAGGGTTAATTGTAATGGAATTCTTTTTTTCCCTAATATGTGACGTATGGAGATCATATTCACCCCATCCATTCCTTTTCCCTCTTCTACTAGGCTTCTTCTCTCACTCAATCTCCCTTCTGCTCTCATGGCATTTGTGTGGCTTTGTGTGTCTGCATATGTGCACTCTTATGTATTTACCACAGGTCTAGGGTGTTAGTGGTAGCTGGAGGGGAGGGACTCATGGGGCCCCTGTGCTCCTCCTTGAGTGTCTGTGGACCTTTAATGGTTCCTATAGGAGGGAGCTCTGTTTTTTCCAATGGTGTAACCATTTACCACATTCCTCTAAGTAACTCCCTTCTTAGGACCCTGTAAATAACCCTAATAAGACTTACTAGGTCAATAAATAAATAAATAAGTAAACATACATACATACATACATACATACATACATACATACATACATACATTGAAGGAAAATACTGTGAGAAGAGAAAGAAAATACCAGAAGTGGGAGGAGAAGGGAAAGTAATAGGGGTGATTGTAGCAGAATATATGATATGTATGCATGCAATAGTCATAACGAAGACAGCAATTATTATGTATAAGCAACATATGCTAATACAATAAAATTTAAATTAAAAATCTAGCATAAAGGGGAATATAATGACAATAACAATCAAAGGAAAGGAAGAAGGGAGACAGGAAAGGAAGGAGGGAGGGCAGGAAGGAAGAAAGCAAATAATCCTATCAACTGGTCATTTCTAGGTCAACTTTCTACTGTGCAAGAACTAAAGGCCTGCCTTGGTACCACACAATTTGCAATTGCAGTTGACCACTAGAAGAAAAACACTAAATTTTACCAAGTCACAAATATTTTTTTATTTAGGTAAAAAACCTGTATTCTTTTTAACAAAGCAAGTAGCTTTCTTCTTTGCAAATGTATGAACAGATACAAAATTCTTCCCCAGAATACGCACTGTTTTCAAGTAAAATCCTCTGTGACCCACAACTGAGTGAATAGATGATGGTTTTCTTAATAATGTTTCATATTAAATTTTTAGATCAGATCACTTTCTGAGTTTAAAGTCAATTTATAGAAAGCACGTTGGTACATTGGCATTTTACTGTATGTCACTGTAATTATGGGATCTTTTTATTATGCTTTGGAAGATAACAATTTTAAAAATAATTTTTGATCAAACATCCAACAGAGTTTGAAAAACACCTCTGCCCCCAGGAAAATTCTAAATGATTTGTCCGCATTGACTCATCTGGTCTCCTCTCTCAGATGCAGACATGAGTAGCCTGACTCGATAAGCAAGGCCACAGAGTCACAGAGAATTTAAGTCATTTGCAAACTTAGGGCTGGTAGCGGCATAAGCAGAGCTCTACTGCAAAAGTCTAGCTGCGTGCAATCATTCTTTTACCTAATTGAGTGCCGACTGTGTAGCAAGCCCTGTAGTGGGCTACGAACATGCAACAAACGGGGGTGGGGGGAGGACAAAACCAACACACAGAATACGCCACTCTGATACAACTCCAATATTAGCTTGCTCACTTCTACCCTGTGCTCTACTCCTACTCCCCATTCCTAAGAGGTCACTTGTCCTCTGTAGGAAGAAGGAAGGCCATAGGAAAGACAGAGACAAGAAAGCATATTTAAATAAGACCAGAAAAAATGTCCAGACACTGGTTAAGAAAAAAGAAAAAAAAAAAGATGGAAAGACAATGTAAGCAGAGAAATGGAAAGGAAGCTCTAGAGATGAATGATGCCAAAGCATGGGATGAAGGTGATGCCTGCAGTAGACGGCTGGTGACCTGTGAGTTGGCAGAGGTTAGTCCTATGCCCATCCTGACTTCCTTCTCTTTAGCATCTTTGCCCAGCATTGTACTTGTCTTACTGCCTATCTTCTGCTTGGCGAATCTGATGTCTCCTGGTCTTAGTCCTTGGGCTTCCTTTTGCAGCATATGATGTTGCCACGAGATATTTTTCCCATAAATTGTCCATACAAGTAGTGTGTAGCGCTCTACCCATTCACTGTTGTATTCCCAGGTTAGTTTCAACTTCATGTATTCATTGAACATCTGTTGAGTGTATACAATGAACCAGGCACTGGCTAAAGTGCTGGATTCTGCCAGATAGATCCATGCCCAAACCACTGGAATCTATAAATATTATTTTAAATTAAAAAGAAAAGACTACAGTTGTGATTAAGTATCCTGCGATGGGGAGATTCTCCTGGGATAGCTACAGGAGTGTGGGACACTGTCTTGACTGTCATGACAATGGGGAGAGACAAAGAATGTGACAGAGGAGAAGGGAGTTGGAAGACAAAACAGAGAAAGACTTGAATATCTGGAGTTTAAGATTAGAGAGAGATGATGCCACACACCAAGAAATGCTGACAGCCACAAGAAGCTTCTGTAAGGTAAGATTTTTATATTTCAAGTCTCCACAACAACAAAAACATTAATAATGATTTTTATTATTTCAAGCTACCAGTTTATGATGATTACCAGAAGATACCAGAGCACTCTTTTTTCTGGATGAAATTTTTCTATAACTTTGTCAGACACCTTACCTCATTGTAGATCAACTGTTATGTATCTATATGCACCCATGCCCTCTATTAGACAGGAAAAGTCTTGAAGAGTACATCATACATGTTTATATTCATGAGGTAAGTATTTCAATACTATCTATATCTATGTATAAATAAGGAATACATTATATGTATGTGTTTCTTCTATATTCCCGGTATATAATAGATGCTTAATAAATGTTTTTAAATGAATTAACAAATTATGGTGACAGATCATGGAAGCTAATGATAATTTGCATATACATAAAAGAATTTTCTTTCAAACCACTAGAAACTGTGGTGTCATCTGTGGTACAAAGCACAATGTGATGTACTGCTCCTAGCAGCTACATAGCACAGACCCCTGACTGGTACTGCCTACCTGGGTACTAAATGAAATCGTATGTGCTAAGCAATTAATGATGTCTGTCATGTTTATGATAAAGAGGAAGGGTGCACTTATATTTTGCCATCTTTAACACAATTTTTAACAGTGGACGAAATGTCTTCTATCTAAACTAAACATGAAACACATCCTGTTTCTTTATTTAAGAATCTTCAAACTGAAATTTAAGTGGGTAAAACTTATCTGGTAAAGCATCTTCTCATTGCTTGGGCTCCTGCTGAAAACACTGACCAGTGTGCCTTTCTCTAACCGAATATTTTTACATCAGAACCTTTTCCAGCTACTAGAGTTATACAGCCCTTGCTCTCTGAGCATTTAAGTACCAGCAAGAAAGCAAAACACGTTTTTGGTTAATTCAGATTAGCAACATGAGAGGGACTTTTGTGCTGCACTAAGGATGGGACAATGGTCTCTGATAGACGAGTGTCTCAACAGAGGAGAAAGGTTGAAACCTTTATGCAGAGACTATAGATTAAATTTGGAAACTAGCTTTGAAGCCCCAAGTAAAGGGGAGGGAGAGTATTTGCCCATTGTGCATTAGGAGGAAGTGTGTGACTCAGTAGCTCTCCGCCTTCAGCTCTGGGTCCCAAAGGAGGCTTAGACTGTCTGGCTGATTTTGCAGTGAGCCTGGTAAAAATTTAGCATTTTGGTCACTCCCTGTCCCCTGAGCAGAGCTCCGGAAGCAGGATCAATAGGGAAACATCGTCAGCAGCTGAAGGATGCTATAAATCTTTTTAGCTCTGGCCATCGAATCATTTGGAAGGGGGCTGGCTGAGGCTTCTGGGAGGGGCCAGGGCAAAGGTTGGTGTTCCATTCTAATGAGCCTTTTTCTGCTGCTGAAGGGAGTGCTCTTGCGGGAGGGAGTATGATTTTTTTTTTTAATCTTCTATAAACCAATGCCATTGGTTTTTAAAATGTATTGTTCTTCAACAGGTATTTGTCAAGAAGATAATAGACATATATAAGATGCTGGTTAGTGCTATGGAGGTAAAGACAATGTGTTCTCCAACATAATACTGCAGTGGACAGGATGTGGGCCTTTGAGCAAAAATTATTTAGACTGTCTAGAATGCATTTCGGCAGCTCTGAGATGGGAGGCCAGCTCTATCACAGCTCTGAGCTTAGTTTCCCCATATGTAAATAAGCATAATAATGCTGTAGTGCCCACATCACAGAATGAGGATTACAGGATAAAGGAACTTTGCCAAGTGCTTAGAAGATAATAAATGTTAATTACAAACAATGTTTACAGAGAGTTAAGGCTTGCCTTGGAGACCAAGGACAAGCTGTGGTACATAAAAGAACTGTCCTTACCTGGGGGAGCCACCTTAGGGCTAAGAATTGTTCTTATGCTAAGACTGAAGAGCTATGGGTGGCTGCTATCCACTGTTTCTTCCTTTTCACTGTTTTAACCAACTGAGCTCCTGGAGAGAATGAGGAACACTGCTGGTCCTGGTGGGACAGAGATTAACCAGTGTTTCTGTATGTCTAATATTCTGTTAGAGTGAGGACCATGTCAGAGTTTTCTCTATTGCTCTAACACCTAGTAGAGCTAAACAAAGCTAGGTAAAGGGGTACTAACTTGTTTCTTAATGAACACCTAGGAATCAAGAAGTGAAAGTAATTTTATCCCATGTCCCTGAGATCTGATGATAAAACGGTGGATGATATCATAAATATAATATCATACACTACTCTATATTTAGTCTTTGAATCTTTCCATCTCTTTCATGGCCTGTTGTTTGGTGTTAATCATAAACTGTTATATAAGGAAGATAGATATTGTTCTCTCACAATCAGCAAGGGGGAAACACCAGCCTTGTGAGAACTATAGAGAAGGCTCTAGGACCCAGAAGCCTCTATTCTGAACTTTCCCTCTTTTTCTTTTTTCACTCCAGTGGACTGGTCAGACACTGTCACTAAGATCCCTGAAGGATGAGAAAATGTGAACAAGACTCATTTATCTTTCTTCAAGTCACTTCCTGCTGGGTAGAAACCTCGTGTGCTTTAGTGGGCTTCCCACTTCCCTACCACATCTCAGCTATTAAAGTTGTTCACACATAGGGCTCCCATTGACCCTGGCTCTCTCCCTAATTGAACCCAAGAACTAAAACATCCTTTACAATAAGCACTTCTTTGTAATAGACAGATTTCCTGGACCCATAAAACAGCTTTTAGAAAGGGCGAGCTGTATTTAAGGAAGACATTAATATAGTGCCACAAAATGAGGTTTGCTGACATATGACTCTTTGAATAATTTACTCTAAATAAATTAACACTAGAATTTACATTTACCTTTGAAAGTCCAATTTACTGGAGACTCTGCACATACGTCCCCTTGAGAATGAAAATAAAAAACACAAGCTTTTGTTGGGCTGACTTGCTATGAGCTAAACCATAAAACCCAAAATGACCACTTTTTCTGAAAAAAAAATAAACCTCCCTCCACCTTCTTTAGACCCCCAAGTGATGAGCTCTCTTTCCCCAGGAGTATTCTTGTTGCCTGATAATATGAGTTCAGTCCCCAGAAAGGACAAGAGAGAAAGGAAATGACCTCATTCAAAGGTCTAGCATCTTTATTCTCAACCAGAGTCAGAATTTATCACTAAATTCTCTCCATATAGTGTCTTCCTTAACCCCAGTGAGATACTCATGGGAAATGCATATACTGACCCCTTCTACAGATTATGGCTCTGTTTTAAGGAGGTACCATGCTCAAGAGAGAAGGCTATAGACTCCAGGCTCATATCTGGAAAGTCTTATTTTAGAGTTCTTTTAAGTAATTGACACCTCAGCAGTAATTTAGATACTTATAAAATTCACATGCTCATTATAAAACAGACTACAAGTGACATAAAATAATTTAGCAACAAAAAAAACCATGTCTGCCTTAGTACTAAGGGCAAATTATTTCCATAGTGCTCAGGGCTGGTTATTTTGGGGTGTCCTCTTATTTATTATCAGAAAACTCTATTTTTCAGAGACTGAAAATAGTTCTCTATGATTGGGGAAGAAAAATATGTGAACAATGCCTTTAATAGAGTAGAAAGGTAAAAACAGGGACCTTTTGGCCCATTAAAATGAGTGCATGATTTTTCTCTCCTCTCCAGCTGGCTGCTAACCAGAGAGGCTGATGGGCATAGCAGGATTTCTGGGTACATGTGGTTCCAGCATATGGAGCTATGTTGCTGCCTTGAACCTGATAATAGCATCCCCTCCTCATTTTTCAGGGCCATGGAACAGTCTTAATCTGTATACAAACACTGAATGAGAACACCAGTCAAGTCCCTGCCCTACATACATTCATATTGTGATGCCCTTGTATTTACCCCTAAGTTGTGTTTCACCAACAGCCCTAGGCTTCCTGCAGGCTTTGCCATGGAAGCACCTAACACCCTCCATTCTAATATTCCTGTTTCAGCAGCAGAGCAGAGTGGTGAAGAGCGTGGACTTTGGAATCAGAGCTGGCACCAAAACCTGGCTTTGCCACATTGGAACAGTGTGAGTCGTGGCAGATTATCCAACCTCCTAAATGTCGATTTCCTCAACTGTAAAATTAGGCAGCGGAGTTAACTGTGTGGGCCCCAGAGTCAGGCTCTAGAAATTTCCATACAAAAATCTCTTACTCACATGCTGGCACATAGTGAAACTACTCAGCCTCTGCCTCCATTTCTTCTCTGTTAAATAGGTGTAACAAGAACACCTACCAAACAGGGGAAGAGCAGATGGGACAGTCCATACAGATTGCCCAGTACAAATACTTGGAAACTATTACTGCTGCTAGTTAAAATAGGCTCCATGACAGAACTTTGAGTGTTAGGAATAACAAATGTAGAGTGCTTTACAAATGCATTCAGTCAAATGCTTGGATTAGACGCAATAAAAGTCATCTTTAATTGTATTTTTTTTCTCTCAAAATCACTCAACCAGCAAATACTGATAGCTCTATTGTCAAAGCTTTCCAGAATCCAACCACCTCCTTCTTCCTCTGGGCCAAACCATCTCCACTCTCTACTGGCTCTCCTCTATGAGAATCTCCTAGCTGCTCACCTGAGTTTCATCTTTCCACATAAGGTCTATTCAGGGACATGTCGTTTGCCTTAGAGTTTGTCTGTCCTTCAAGAATTTATCTTTTTACTTTATGACAATGACTTTGTAAAAAGTTCCACAGATATCACAGTGAGTTTCCATATGCCCTTTGCCCAGTGTCACCATAACGTTGGTTTGATCTATAATGACTAGAGCCACAACATGCATAAATGAGGCATGTCACTGGTCACAGCTTCTGCTTGGTATTTGCCATTCCTCTAATGCATTGTGTGTACAGTTTTGCTCCTGGATAAAACTTGGGATATCATACTGTACTAAGGTGACGCTTCTCTCGTCTCTTCTAGTTTGTGATAGGTTTGTTTTTGTTTTGTTTTGTTTTGTTTTCTGTTTGTTTTTGTCTTTAATCTTTTGGGAAACTTTTTGCTGTTTGTTTTAGTCTTTAATCTTTTGAGAAACATTTTGAAGAGTATTTGTCAATTGTATTATAAAATTTCCAACAGCATGCTGTGACTTTCCCATGACTGAGGTTATATATTTCTTTTGATGGTATGTATGTAGCATATTTATATGCATGTTTGTGTTTATGAGTATATTTGTGTGCAGGTACATGTGTGTGCATATATGGGTCTTTTTTGGTCATTTTATTTTTTTGAGACAGCCTCTCACTGGACCTGAATTTTACCAATTCAGCTAGACTAGCTGACCAGTGAGCTTCAGGGAACCAGCTATCTCTGCACTAGGATTGCATACACATAATACCCCAGACTCTGGCTTTCATGTGTGTGCTAATGATCCATGCTTTGTAGCAAGGACTTTGCTGAATTGAATATTCTATCTCTCCAGTTCCAGATTAGGTTGACTACATTCAGACTCCCACATTCAGAATGTCACCAACCCAAGTCATTCCTCCAATTATAGCCCTCCCTGGACCTCTGGCCTCATTCACTGAATAACATGCTTTATGCTTCTACTGATCTTGTGGTCTTCCCTCACTCTCTGAACCTCTGGCCTCCCTAAAGAAGTTTGCCTTACTGTAGTCACTTGCCTCTCTGCTGTTCTTCCAGCACTAAACAAACTCCCACCTCAGTGTCTTTGCTTTTATTCTCTTGGCTGGAATGCTTTTCATCTAGATGACTTACTCCCTTAAACCTCTGTTTAGAAATCTCCTTGTGAGGGAATGGCAGTACATACCAACCACTACGAAATGACATTTCTTCCCTCACCACTAGCATTCCCTATATTCTTGTTTTTTGGGTTTTTGTTTGTTTGTTTGTTTTAGCCTTTTAGCTAACATCAGGGTAACATTCTCTGTACTCCTCTTTAAAATAATGTTTTTGGAGCATAGATTGAAGGAAAGGTCATCCAATAACCAGCCCAACTTGTGATCCATCTCATGGGTGGAGAACAAACTCTGGCATTATTACTGATGCCATGTTGTGCTTGCAGACAGGAGCCTAGCATGGCTGTCCTCTGAGAAGCTCTACCAGCAGCTGACTGAGACAGATACAGATACAGTCAACCATTAGACTGAGATCAGGAACCCCTATGGAAGAGTTAGCGGAAGGAGCTGAAGGGGATGGCAACCCCATAGGAAGAACAACAGTGTCAACTAACTGGGACCCCTGGGAACTCCCAAAGAATAAGCCCCCAACCAAAGAGCATACACAAACTGGTCTGAGGCCTCCCAGCATGTAAGTAGCAGAGGACTTGGCCTCAATGGGAAAGGATGTACCTAATCCTATAGAGACTTGATTCCCCAAGGAAGGGGGATGTGTATGGGGAGGGATGAAATGGGGAGGTGAGGGCTATGTGTCAGTGAAGAGGTGGGTGGGTTAGGGGCATGGGTGGATGAGGGAGAGTAGGGGTGGTGGAAGCAACATCTCAGAGGCAAAGGGGGGGAATGGAGTAAATAACCGTTGGAGGGGGAACTGGAAAGGGGGCAACATTTGGAATGTAAACAAAACAATTTTTAAAATAAAATAATGGTTTTTATTTATTCTTTGAGAATTTCGTACAGTTTATTTTGACTATATTCTTTTTCCTCCTCCCACTGCTCCCAGATTCTCAACACCTTCCCCAATATCCTTCCTCACCTCCTTACCCCTCAAATTCATATTTTATCTGACTGTATACCTACTTGCCTGCCTGCCTGCCAATTTCTTTAAAACAAAATTCATCACCTATAGTCAGTATGAAGCAACTACTTATGGGTATAGTGCCTGCCCTGGATGTCACTCCATTGAAGAAAATTGACTTTTTCCTCCCCACAGAAATTAAATTCCAATATTTTTGAGCTAGAGGATGGGACTTTATGCCCACCTCCCCTCCTCCATCCTGGGTTCTTGTCTGGCTTTACCTTGTGCAATTGCTGTACATGCTAAACAATCTCTGTGACTTCCCATGTGTATCTATCCTATTATGTGGGGAAAAACTTTTTCCTTAAAGTCATCCACCTTTGTCTCCTAACAATCTTTCTGACCTCTCTTCTTCCTAGATTCATGCATGAGTCTTGATGGAAGGGGTGTGATAGTAGACATCCCACTTAGGGATAAACATTCCAAACTCTCTTATTCTCTGCATTTTGACTAGTGGAGGGTTTCTATGTTTGGTGCATCTCTTATAAAAAGAATGATGAGGGTTGATCAATGCATTGCTCTTTTGGTATACCAAATCATTGGGGGTCTTGTTATTACTATGTCCATTTAGCAGAATAAAAGTAGTATGTTTTCCCTGAGGCTCCATTAACTGCTTGGTCTCAGATTCTTGGCCTAATTAACAGTGTCAGGGGTGGGGTTGATCTTATGGAGTGGCCTTAAATCTAATTAAAAAGTGACTGGTAACTTCTACTATAGGACTAATGGGCATATATTGTCAGGCAGGCCATTACTATGGCTCACATAGATTCAGTGGGGGATTTCTATTAGATGCTGAGAAACTTAACAACAATACTCCTTTAAGTTGTTCCACTAAATAGAAACTGGAGAACATTTCTCAATTCTGTTTATGAAACTAGCTTAACCATGATACCAAAACCAGGCAAAGGCTCAACCCAAAGTGAAAAATTGTGGCCAATATCTTTTATGGACATAGATACAAAAAAAGCTCAATTTAACACTTGTAAACTGAATTCAAGAACATATGGAAAAGATTACACACCATGATAAAGTCAACTTCATCCCAGACACACAGAAATTGTTCAATGTATATAAATCAATAAATGTTATCCACCACGTATACAAACTAAAACACAGAAGTGCCATATGATTATTTCATTGGATGCAGGAAAGGCCTTTAACATAATCCAACATCTCTTTATGATAAAAGTTTTGGGAAGACAAGGAATATGATGGATATATCTCAACATAATAAAAGAAACTGATAGCAAGCTGGCAGGAAACATTCTAAACAGAGAAACACTCAAAGTACTACCTACTATTAAAGTCTGAAAAAAAGGAAAGATGTCCACTCATCCCTGATCAACATAGTGTTTGAATTTGTACCTACATCAATAAGTGAAGATGATCAAGGAAATGCAAATAAAAAGAAGTCAAAATATTCTAACTTTTAGATGATAAAATTTTATAGATGAAAAACCCTAAAAACTCCAGCAAGAATCAGCTGATTAATACATCCAGCACAGTAGTAGCATACAAAATTAACTCACAAAACTCACTAGTCTTCCTACAGACTTAATGACAGACTTAGTGTGTTCGCTATTCTTAAAAATAAATGAGGAAAACAACGTCATTAACCATAACCTTAAAGATAAACAAATGAGAAATCTTAGAATCATCAAGAGAAGAGCACGACTTGTATAATAAGAACTAGAACAACAAAGAGTAGCCAACATCAAATTAAATGGAGAGAAGGTGGAAGCGACCCCACTAAAATCAGGGACCAGACAAGGCTGTCCACTTTCTCCCTACCTATTCAATATAGTACTTGAAGTCCTAGCCAGAGCAATTCGATAACAAAAGGAGGTCAAGGGGGATACAAATTGGAAAGGAAAAAGTCAAACTATCACTATTTGCAGATGATATGATAGTATATATAAGTGACCCTAAAAATTCCACCAGAGAACTCCTAAACCTGATAAACAGCTTCAGTGAAGTAGCTGGATATAAAATTAACTCAAACAAATCAATGGCCTTACTCTACACAAAGAATAAATGGGCTGAGAAAGAAATTAGAGAAACAACACCCTTCACAGTAGTCACAAATAATATATAATAATGTATTGGTAAAGATAAATAATATAAAATATCTTGGTGTGACTCTAACTAAGGAAGTGAAAGATCTGTATGATAAGAACTTCAAATCTCTGAAGAAAAAAATCCCAGGGGGAGGGTAGAGGGCACTTCCGGGATAACATTTGAAATGTAAATTAAGAAAATATCTAATAAAAAATGAAAAAAATCCAAGAATATCTCAGAAAATGGAAAGATCTCCCATGATCATGGATTGGCAGGATCAATATAAAAATGGCTATCTTGCCTAAAGTAATCTACAGATTCAATGCAATCCCCATCAAAATTCCAACTCAATTCTTCAATGAATTAAAAAGGGCAATTTGAAAATTCATCTGGAATAACAAAAAACCTAGGATAGCAAAAACTCTTCTCAACAATAAAAGAACCTCTGGTGAAATCACAATTCCTGACCTCAAGCTGTACTACAGAGCAATTGTAATAAAAACTGCATGGTACTGGTACAGTGACAGACAGGTAGATCAATGGAATATAATTGAAGACCCAGAAGTGAACCCATGGTTTGTGGTCACCTGATCTTTGAAAAGGGAGCTAAAACCATCCAGTGAAAAAAAAGACAGCATTTTCAACAAATGGTGCTGCCACAACTGGCGGTTATCATGTAGAAAAATGGGAATTGATCCATTCTTATCTCCTTGTACTAAGGTCAAGTCTAAGTGGTTCAAGGAACTCCACATAAAACCAGAGACACTGAAACTTATAGAGGAGAAAGTGGGGAAAAGCCTTGGAGATATGGGCACTGGGGAAAATTTTCTGAATAGAACAGCAATGGCTTGTGCTGTAAGATAGAGAATTGACTTGTTTTTGTTTTTTGTTTTGTTTTTTGTTTTTTTTTTCGAGACAGGGTTTCTCTGTATAGCCCTGGCTGTCCTGGAACTCACTTTGTAGACCAGGCTGGCCTCGAACTCAGAAATCCGCCTGCCTCTGCCTCCCGAGTGCTGGGATTAAAGGCGTGCGCCCAATTGACAAATGGGACCTCATAAAGTTGCAAAGCTTCTGTAAGGCAAAAGATACTGTCAATAAGACAAAAAGGCCACCAACAGATTGAGAAAGGATTTTTACCAATCCTAAATCTGATAGGGGACTAATATCCAATATATATAAAGAACTCAAGAAGGTGGACTCCAGAAAATCAAATAACCCCATTAAAAAATGGGGCACTGAGCTAAACAAAGAATTCTCAACTGAGGAATACCGACTGACTCAGAAGCACCTGAAAAAATGTTCAACATCCTTAATCATCAGGGAAATGCAAATCAAAACAACCCTGAAATTCCACCTCACACCAGTCAGAATGGCTAAGACAAAAAATTCAGGTGACAGCACATGCTGGCGAGGATGTGGAGAAAGAGGAACATGCCTCCTTTGTTGGTGGGATTGCAAGTTGGTACAGCCACTCTGGAAGTCAGTCTGGTGGTTCCTCAGAAAATTGTACATAGTACTACTGGAGAATCCTGCAATACCTCTCCTGGCCATATATCCAGAAGATATTCCAACTAGTAATAAGGACACATGCTCCACTATGTTAATAGCAGTCTTATTTATAATAGCCAGAAGCTGGAAAAAACCCAGATGTCCCTCAACAGAGGAATGGATACAGAAAATGTAGTACATTTACACAATGGAGTAATACTCAGCTATTAAAAACAATGAATTTATGAAATTCCTAGGTAAATGGATGGACCTGGAGGGTATCATCCTGAGTGAGGTAACCCAATCACAAAAGAACTCACATAACATGTACTCACTGATAACTGGATATTAGCCCAGAAAATTAGAATACCTAAGATAAAATGAAACTCAAGAAGAACGAAGACCAAAGTATGGAAACTTCGCCCCTTCTTAGAATTAGGAACAAAACACACATGGAAGGAGTTACAGAGATCAGTGTGGAGCTGATACAAAAGGATGGATCAACCAGTGATTGCTGCAGCGGGGGATCCATCCCATAATCAGCCACTAAATGCAGACACTATTGCATATGCCAGCAAGATTTTGCTGAAAGGGCCCTGATATAGCTGTCTTGTATGAGGCTTTGTCAGTGCCTGGCAAATACAGAAGTGGATGCTCACAGTCATCTATTGGATGGAACACAGGGCCCCCAATGGAGGAGCTAGAGAAAGTACCCAAGGAGCTGAAGGGGTCTCCAACCATATAGGTGGAAGAACAATATGAACTAACTAGTACCCCCAGAACTCGTGTCTCTAACTGCATATGTAGCAGAAGATGGCCTAGTCAGCCATCATTGGGAAGAGAGGCCCCTTGGTCTTGCAAACTTTATATACCCCAGTACAGGAGAATGCCAGGGCCAAGAAGTGGGAGTGGGTGGGTAGGGGAGCAGGGCGCGGGGTGGGGGAGGGTATAGGGGACTTTCCGGATAGCATTTTTAATGTAAATGAAGAAAATATTAATAAAAATTGGAAAAAAAAGAACTAGAACACTGACGAAAGAAATTGAAGATGACATCAGGACATGTAAAGACCTCTCTTGCTCATGGATTAGTAGGATTAACAGTGTGAAAGTGGCCATTCTACCAAAAGCAATCTATAGATTCAAAACAATTTCCATCTAAATTTTCATATAATTATTCAAAGAAATTGAAACAAATTGAACTTCATATATAAACACACACCCCACACAAACACAAATTCAGATACCTAAAACAATTCTAAAAAAATAAAAGAATTGATAAATGTATCAACCATTCTTGTTTTAAACTATATAACAGAGCTACTGGAATAAAAACAGCATAGTATTAGCATAAAACAGGCATGTTGATCAATAGACTAGAAATGAAGCCTTGCATATAACATCATGTTCCTTCAAACACCTGGTTTTTGACAAAGAGGTCAAAAATACATGCTAAAGAAGTCAGAGCACCATGGTGCAGGTCACATTCAATAGCTCCATGTAAAAGAATGGCACCAGATCCTTGTCTCTTGCCCTTGAATAAACTCAACTCCAAATGGATCAAGGAGCTCAACTAATATCCAATATCCTGAATCTGACAGGAGAAAGCGGAGAATATACTTGAAATTACTGGCTTGGGGGAAAAACTTTGTGAACAGGCCCCCTGTGCTTACTAGATTTATGTCAACTTGATAGCAATGAGAGTCATTTGGGAAGAGAGAATGTCGATTAAGAAAATAACACCATGGGATTGGCCTGTTGGCAAGTCTAGGGGGTATTTTCTTGATTGACAATTTATATTTAGAGGGCCTAGCTCACTGTGGGTGGTGCTTTAAGAGACTAGCCTTAGAAAGCCATAGAAAGCAAGACAGTAAGCAGGATTTCTCCATGACCACTGTGTCAGTTCCTTCCTTCAGGTTCCTGTTCTGAGTTCCTTCCCTGGCTTCCCTGGATGATAGTCTAGAAGCTGTAAGATGAAATAAACCCTTTTTACTCCAAGCTTTTTTGATCATGTTTTATGACCTCTGAAACCCTAAGATAACTCTCATAGCTCAGGTATTACTCTATACACTCTTTATGTTGCTTAAATTGGCTTTCTGCTCTTATCAACATCTAGAATATGACAATTTTACATGTTCATAATTTCTGTTCATACCTGTTAGAATGTACATCCTGTATGTCCACTCTTATATTACCTGCACCTTGAGGAGTGTCTAGCATATAGTAGGTGTTCAATAAACGTTTATTGAATGAATGAATTTATCATATTAAAAGTTATTATGAGAATTAAATAATATAATATGATTTGGGTATCTGGCTTAGTGAACTAGCACTTACCACATATAAGACCCTATGTTCAATCCTCAGCAACACACACACATACACATGGGTGGGGTGATGGGAGAGAGAGAATGAGAGAGAGAAAGAGAGGAAGGCAATGTAATCTTTATTGACTTAATGACATAAATGGACGAGGTAATTATTTTGCATTAAATAATGAATGATAGCTAATGTCATTATCATCATATGTCAGTGAAAATTAATTTTCTTCACAGCACTAGGTTCACTATATTTTCTTTCCCCTAATTTCTTTTGGGGAGGTCATTTTGGCAAGTTTCATCCTTAAACTGTAAGATGTTGAAGGGATGTCCTTAGTTCTTCATCCTCCAGTTGTCCAAATGAGAGGTTTTCAGAGGGCCTGGGGCCACTTGGACCATTTTTTAGAGTCCCCAGTTGAATTCTGATGTGCATCTTGCGTGAAAAAAAAATCCAAAAAGTGTAACAGATTTGTACAGCTGTTAATTATATTAGGAAGAAACAAAGGAGAAAATAAAAAATGGCCTACAGTTTTCCAGAGTGACAGCCAGTCCCCTCAAAGAAGAACTTTCTCTGTGTGATGCCTGAGCAAAGGAACTAGAGAATTCCAAAAATCCCCGTAATGCCAGTAACCCCTGTCCAATGGACTTTCTACACCAATACTCAGCTAGACTTTAAGCCCTCTGCTGTTACCTGGATGGGACTCTCTAGGCACCATCCTGGCAGATTCTAACTAGGCTCCTTGTTGCTATGGTTTGCATCCTTCTTCCCTGACACTGACTCCGGAGGAGCCTTTCCATGCTCCAACCCTCACTTGTGTGGTTTCCCAGTCAAATGCTGCAACACTTACCCAGCCTCTAGCACAGCAGCTGTGTGCTGGGAAACGGGCCGAGACACCAGGAGGAGGCCTCCCAGCCATCCAACCTCAGGAAATAAGAGTGTTGGCTTCTTGCCACACAACATTGGTCAGTCTCACTGGGACCTTAGAAACGTGTGGAGTGCAGCCTGGGTGGTGTCTGGACTTCGAACTTTCAGAATGTTCCCTAGGATATAAAAGAGGGACATGGAACACACAAGCTTGTAAAGTGTGTCTAGGCTGGGCTATTAGTTCAATGTTAGAATGTTTGTCTCAAAAATGCAATGTCCTAAGTTTGATACCAGCCATCAAAAAATGTTAAAGCAAAGAGGAGAGACTGGAAGAGACATGAGGCTCATTTCTGAAAGCAACAGTTAAATGCTAGAAATGGTAGAAATTTGACATCAAATAAGTAACATCCCCTCCCACTTAGCCACCATTATCAATAGCAGCATCTAACTCAAATTATTCTGAGCATCAGGCATAATGGTGCATATGAACTCTATTGATGAAGTACTATATGAAAGCAAGCCCTATTATGCTTCTTTGCTAATCTCTAACATATCTTTATCTTCACTCTGTCTTTTACATTTTTCTTTGTCTCTCTGCACATATGTAATCAAACTTACCTAGCACCCTTGTCCAATTGGGCTCTAAAGTGGACTGCTCTAGATTTATCCACTCACGATCCAGTGGTAACTGTTGAACTTTCAGGCTCAGTGGTCTGCTGACTTGAAGGAAAGTCATGTGAGTTTCTATCTGAGTGAATTCTGATATGTTACTTACCTTCTCTGTGACTCCATTGCGGCAACTTAAAATATTGATGGTGATGATGATTGCTCCTGCCTACTGGTGAGCTGTAAAGTCTTTTAGCCATATTTAGGGCTTAATTAGTTCAAGTGCTAATTTTCTTGTATACATGCCCATAATCCTCAAAAAAATTAAAATATGAGCACATTTTCCTTATGCTAAAACTGCACAGTGTGAGTGTGAATCTTTCCGCTTTGGTTCAAAGGTTGCCCTAAACTCTCATAGGCGCTTAGTAAGCACTGTAAACATAAACCATCTTTGTGTGATGTCCAGGCAGCAATAGTTATCTGGATTCATGTGTGCATGCAGGCTGCATTAGATGAGCCTTACAGGTCACACTCTCTCTGATTTTAATCTGACACTACAGAGGCCAAATGAGAACAATATTATTTCTAGGCTGGAGCCATCAGACAATGCCCCCTTTGAATGTCTGAGCCTGACATTCAAAAATCCTGTTATTACTTGTGAACTGCCCTCTTCTGTCACTTGGAGACTTGGTTCACAAAGCAGAATCCCACTGGCACAGGGCATCTCACAGCCAGATACAGGAAACACTGCTTCCTTAGAACTTCATAAATATTCCAGCGACAAACAAGCCCACCCTTCATGTTTAACTACAGAACTCTCCCAAGACTTCAAAAGGACAATGTATGTAG
>CACVCL010022747.1:0-33065 GCA_902729485.2 Mus minutoides
AGAGAGAGAGAGAGAGAGAGAGAGAGAGAGAGAGAGAGAGAGAACAGTATAGTACATTCAAAGCCAGAAGACATCAGGTCTCCTAGAACTCGAGTTGCAAGAGATTGTAAGTCGTCCATGTAAAGCATGGTAAATGGGGGCATGCAGCAAAATGAGGTTTGCTTCTCTAAGTAACAAGTTGAGAAAATGTACTTGGGATCACAGCTGCTGAAATTGTATGCATAGAATAATCATCATTACAGTTTTATTTGTGTATCTAAGAAAACTTCTAACAAGATGAGTTTTAAATCTCTTTGTAGTTTTATTTCAGCAAGTGGCTTTCTAAACAGTAACTAAGATAGTGGTTTTTAACAGATCTACCAAGTGTAAAAGACTAATTGCTCTGTCACTGTATCTGAAAAGTATGTACTCTGTCTCCCCAGACTCTGCCCTGTTCTTTCTCATTCCGTGGGATCAACTTCATTCTGCCCTGCACAGCTCAGGGTCCATGCTCCCGTGCAAACTCTCATTCTAGATTTTGACATTCAGACTCTCACACTGCTGATGCAGTATTACTTTTTCTTTTGTGGAATGTGTTTTCACCAGCTCCATTTCTTGGTATCTACTTCCTAGGGAAGGCATAAAACAAATGTATTTCAATCTAATTTGAATAGCTGATAGGTACCACTTCTAATTTCAAAGTAACTTCAAAGTTAGTGTTGCCACATATTCACAGACTCTTTTGTTACTCTAAACAGGAACTGGCTTCTCTTTTGCTTTTTCTGTTCCAGGAGGCGCCCTTTTGACACAGTACTTTCAACAAATGTAATGAGGAAAACCCCCTCATTAGCTCACACACCACTATGAGTCTTTCCACAGAGATGCTCTTTATTCCTCCTGTAACGGTCTGATGTCTTTTCACCTTCCTGGCTGACTTTCCCACTCAGCAGATGTCTTTATTCCCTACCTGTGGAGACTCCTCAGGGCTCCCTGGGGTTCAGTTACGTTCTAATCGGTCAATATGCATGTATAGGTTACATTATTTCCCTGTTCTCAAATGATCTCTGTGAGTCTTGAATTTTATCAGACCACTTGTGGACCAGGCATCAGCTTTGCTCTGTGCTCTCCACTCCTGGAGAGCTAACACAGTGGCAGAGCCTCCTGGCATCGTCTATGAGATACTCCATAGGATCAACTCTGCAATGCTAACACCACCATCCTGGCTTTCCGGACTCCTATTCTGCTGAGGCTGTGAAGAAGTAGCTGCCAGCCGAGTTCACAAGCATAGTGCAGATGGCTCTAATTACCTTCTTATGTGCCTTCATTATAAAACTAATAATCCAGAAACTTTGAAAAATATAAAAAGAACAATAAAATAAAAATGAAACTACTTATAATCTCGTGGGGGGTGCTATTAGCGTTTGTATACATTTCCCATTGGTTTTAAGATCGCTGTGCTTCCTGCAGCAAGGATGCACCCCGGAAAGGAAAGCAGTGCCACCAGGTATCCAACCTCCTGAGCCCATTGGGGACATTCTCAATCAGATCATCACAGTGAGCCTCAGAATTAAGTGGAGTTCTGTGACTGGAGCAGAAGCTGATTTTCTTAATGGTTGACTACACCAGTAGAAAGTTGAGTGACACAGGGCCAGGCAGACTTCCAGAGGACAATCAGCTCAGCTACATTAATATCTGATATTACATACACACATATGTATGTATAATCTGAATTTGAGTTAGTGGGAAAACACTGTTATATAGTTAGTGTCTTGCTTGGAAACAGTCATGCTGGGTAGTTCCTTTAGCCAGGCAGGATGTGGGAGGCAGAAACAGGTGGGTCTCTTTGAGTTTGAGGCCAGCCTCCTTTAGAGAGTCCCAGGATAGCCAGGGCTACACAGAGAAACCCTGTCCTGGAAAAAGAAAAAAAGAAAAAAGAAAAAAGGTTGTCAAACACGGAGGTCATAACCACATAATTACAAACATCTGGAAGAAAACCCGAGCCAAGCAGAGATTTTTCCACATCATCAGTTTTAATACAGGTAGGCAAAATCAATTAAAAGCCTCTGGTGGCTCACTGTGGAACCGTGACAAATCCATGGGCCTCAGTCTTTAGAATTCTGCCAATTAACCCACCTGATATATATATATATATATATATATATATATATATATATATATATATATATATATATATATATTATTGAGTGTATCTTAAATTGTTTATTTTTTTAGACTACAGACTCAATTCTTAAATCATTTTACTTGTTCTCTCTCTACTCTGGTTTTATGTCATTACAAGCCACTAGAATAGCGACTGGTTTGTCCAATCACTGTGGTGTCCTTTTGTCTTGGCTGTCATGAATGCTTGCCTCCCAGAACTCAACTTGGAAACATGACCCTCTAAGTAACATTGTGCCAATAATATGTGGAGTTGGGACCTTTGGGAGGTGGCTCAGTCCTGAAGGGTCCATCCATGGCTTAGGAGATGAGGGGTTATCTCAGGAGTGGTTTATAACAAGACCTCTTCAGCATGTTTCTTCTGTCTCTCTGTGGGGTGATACCTTTCATGTCACTGGGACTCTGCAGAGCCCCCTCCAGTAGGCTGTCCTTCATTGGATGTGGCCTCTCAGCTTTGGACTTTCAGCACCCGCCCACCCCCAACTGTAAGAACTAAGTTTCTTTATGAACTGTTTTGTTATAGCAGCAGACAATGGAGTCAGTTTAGTTTCTCCAGGGCTACACGGAAAGTTCGGGTTGTAATGGAGGAGCTCTGAGAGGCAGTGACTGGACCACTGAGCATCTATCTGCCCAGCCCAGCTCTTGCCAGAGATGCAGTGGTGTTTTCACTGAGCCAAGAGTTGATGCTTAGGCTGTAAGGCCTCTGGGTGCCCCACAGTAACCTTCGGGACTCGAGCGTAGCCTCAGCCAGGACCCACCACTGTCGGTTCAGTGTTCGAGAGCAAACCACACCCAGAGCATCCCAAAGGGTTGAGGACTCTAAACCCTATATTTCTTCAAAGTTCTGCTCATTTTCAAAATCATGAGAGAGAGTTTTTTTTTCAGTGCCTTGTTACACATATGTTTCAGAATTTGGTAAAAATGACAAATATCTCAAGAAACTTAATGTTGTATTTGCTTCTGGAGTATTTGCTGATGGAGGTCCGGAGCAGGACTCTACCTCAGATTCTGTCTGCTCCCTCACTGACCACTGGATCATGTTGTTCTCAGTCCTACTGGCCTGACTCATGCCTTCACACCACCATGGTTCTGTTTTCACTGTGACTGATGACATATGTGATTCTACCCTCTCTAACTGGACTTTCATGCAGCATTAGTTAGATTACAGGATTAACTTCCTTTCTCCTGGTAAAAGACCATTCAGCTAGTACCTGAGATTCCCCATGCTAGTGAGGTATTTTGGTACCCTAAGCCCTCAGCCAATGACCTTTGCCCATCCTGGATGTTCCTACCCTCAATCCCCTAAAACTTGATAAGCCTTGAATCACCCAAAGTGAAGTTGATCTGCCCCATAGCCAGTCCCACAGTGCCATTCACCATATATCCTTCCAGGGCTTCCAAAACACCCCATCCCTCCTCTCTGTTCCCTTTGCCTATGTGGACCATATTGGCAGATGATCCACGAGGGTGGGAAGAACCCCACACTAGCAAGGTCCTCTATGCCACGTTCACAGGTTCCAGGTATAGGGCATAGTCACCAATGTGCCTGCTATCACTACAACGTAGAGTGTCAAATACATTCCTAGTGTTAGCCTGCTTGTTGTAAGGATTTCCAGCCCAGGCCAGGCTGTCTTCATCTTCTGGCATACCAAGGTTCCCTCAGGAGTTTGGCTGTGGACTTGACCACTGTAGACTCAGGCAGAGCCCCAAGTCGGTAGCCCGGGATCACTGCTATGAGCTGTCTCCAAGGGACACTATATACTGTGTGTATATATCCTGGGGGCAGGACAGTGCTTTCCTCCATGGTGTGTAGGATGGGAAGCTGGAACCTGTGCTGGTACATCATTTCTGTGACACTGGAGAAGGCAGAATTGGAAGGATGGGTTTTATTAGGAGTGTGACCGTAAGCTGAGTCACACTGCGGTACCCACTGCACTTACAGAGATGTGTGTGTCCCTCATTCTTAACTCTCCCTGATATCACTAGACACTTTGCAGAGTGAGAGATTGTCACCTGCTTCTGACAAATCACAGGGAACTTCCACCCTAAGATAGAAGGTCTGTGTGGCTCTTGGGAAAGAGAAAGACCCCCCACTAAAGGATCTCGGGGTTCTAGTTTGATTTCTGTCACTGATAAACCAACCTGGGGTTTAAAAACGTGCTTATTTTAGCTTACAGGTGACATATCATCAAAGAGGGACAAGAAGCTTGGAGTTTCTTACTCCTTACTGGCTTATTCTCTGGTTCACTTTCAGCTAATTTTCTTATACAGCCCAAGACCACCTGCCTAGGGATGGTGCCACTCACAGTGGGCTGTGTCCTCCTACATCAGTTAGCAAGAAAATGCCTCACAGACATTCCCGCTGGTTAATCTGATGGAGGTAGTTCCTCAATTGAGAGCCAGATAACTCTGGGCTGAGACTCTGGAATTGTGTTCTATGGACAGAATGACGTTTAGTTTGTGACAACTGTCCTTTCTGTCAAAGGACATGTTCAGGTATGGGAGTGAATAAAGACACCCACATAGGTGGAGGTTTAGATCATGTGACTCCTTGGTTCTTTCTAGGCAAACATTTCTGTTTCTTAAGAAATTGGAGCACCTAACCTGGATAAAGTACATGGTTAGTATAGCCTCTGTCAGTTGCAACTGAGAGGACATATTCTGTCTGCCCCCTCAGCTGGAAAGGGACCTACGAACAGATGCTTGAAGGATCAAAGAAAGATGGGAGTGCTTCCGGGGGTGGGGAATGCTCCTCCCACTCTTGAGCTGCCAGGTTGTGGTGGTGGGGGTGACAGCTTTACCAAGAGGGACCAGATGTGCTCTTGAGATGTTCACTGAGCTTTTCTCTCTGTCTCTGTCTCTCTCTGTCTCTCTCTGTCTCTCTGTCTCTGTCTCTCTCTGTCTCTCTCTGTCTCTCTCTCTCTCTCTCTCTCTCTCTTCCTGCCTTGGCTCAGGCTTTTGTCAACTCTCTAACTCTTCCTTCTTCTTTTTGATTTTCCACATTGCCTTTAAAAATAATGTAGACTCATAAATCTGGCAGTGGTGCACACCTTTAATCCCAGCACTCAGGAGACAGAGGCAGGTGGATCGCTGAGTTCCAGGCTAGCCTGATCTACAGAGCAAGCTCAGGACATCCAGAGCTACACAGAGAAACTCTGTCTCAAAAATCAAACAAAACCAAACCAAACAAAAAGAATTTGTTGTGCGTTTGGTCTAACGCTGCTCTTATTAATTTGATCCCCCAAATGGCACGAGAATATGCACGTCTGCACATAAGATGCTGAGGGACCCTGCCCCCGCTGCTTTTGATTGGTAAATAAAGTTGCCTGTGGGCAGAGAGACAGAGGAGAGACTTTTAAGATTTCTAAGCAAAGAACCAAAGAAGGAACAGGAATGGGGATAGCCACTATGCTGGGGAAGGGAGACACCAGGCCTGAGAGGTGCAGAAGACAGAGAGACAGCTGTTATGTAGGTGCCAGGGATTGTAGGTTTGGGTCCGAGGCAGCAAAGATGAAAATAGATTTTAATAAGTAATAACTTGGGAATATCAGAGGAAGGTACATCAGCCACGTGGAGGTTAGGAAGTGGCCCAGCCATTGAGCTAAGGTATAAAGGCTGTGTGTGTGTGTGTGTGTGTGTGTGTGTGTGTGTGTGTGTGTGTATTTCATTTGGGAATCCAGAACACTGGGGTAGGTATCAAGGAAGGCGTGGCACCTCTTCCACCAGGATCAAATTGAGAAGTGTTAATTGGTTACTGCTATAAGAATCCATGGGGTTGGAGGGATGGGTCAGAGACTTAGAGCATATACTACTCTTATAGAGGTTCCCAGAATCCACATAGAGTTGTAACTCCAACTTCAGGGAATCCAGTACCTCTGGGCTCTGGGGGCTTCTGTACTTATATGACACACTTCACACACACACACACACACACACACACACACACACACACACACACACGGAGAGAGAGAGATAGATAGAGAGAGAGATATGATTTTTAAAAGACAGGTGGTGGTGGTGGTGCATGCCTTTAATCCCAGTGTCCCAGAGGCAGAGGACAGTCAGGGCTACACAGAATAAGCCTGTCCTTTTTTAAAAAAGATTTTATTTATTTATTTTATGTATAGCTATCATTTGAACTCAGGACCTTCGGAAGAGCAGTCAGTACTCTTAACCACTGACCCACCTCTCCAGCCCCAGAATAACCCTGTCTTAAACAAACACCCAAACATATGTATATATGTGTGTGTATATATATATATATATATATATATCAGTGACCTGGATTCAGTTCCCAGCACCCACATGGGAGTTCACAACTGTCTCTAACTCCAGAAAGTCCTTCTCTGGCCTCTTCAGGCACCAGGCACACGGTTGATGCACATACATCAGGTATGGGAGTGAGTAAAAATGCAAAATGCTCATAGGCATAAACTAACATTTAAAAAATGTAAAAAGGCATAGACTCTGTGTTTGAGATTCTGTTTTGTTTTGTTTGAACATCATCTCTCTGAAGATGAAGTTGGTAAAGAATAAAGCAAAGGAGCCACTGACTGAAGTCTGGTAGAGCATTGATTTCTCTTGGTGTCTGTACCCGCTGGCACTTACAGAACACTACACCCCAGTGTGAGCCCTTTCCTGTTCTTCCTGTTTTGCTTTTCTCCTGAAGGGTAAAAAAAAATTGGCATAATTTGTAAAGTAAAAACAATAGAAAAGGAAATATTTCACCCCTAATTCCATGCCTCAGAGGTAAGCATGTAGCATATCTTCATTATTAAAGAATTATTAAAAGTCTGAATTTGTACATAACTGATGTCATTTTCATTTACTGATGGACAGTGGGGTTTTGTTGGTATTTTGTTACCGGCAGGACACTTGTGCTCACACATACTTATGCACTGACTGCTACAGTTGCTGTGGGGGAGGTCCTTGCAGTAACGCTTCTGGGTACTCAAGCATTGCGAATTTTTTGAAATAATGACAAATTACTCTCCTCTAAAGTTGTTGGAGATAGAATTCCAGCACTTGTGTGTGCGCATGCCTCCCTGTGACTAACACTAAATGTCAGTCCTTTCTTTGTTTCTACTTGGTGCTTTCTAAGGTTTTATCTTGGGATAAAACATGGCATCCCTCTTTAACAATTTCTATCATATTGGTAGGTCTGCTTTGCTACATTTGTTGGTTTGTCTTCTTTTTTTTCCACTTCGAGGCTTGCCCGTCAATCATCTTTTGATGATTTTTACAATTAGTTAATGTATTATTACTTAGCAGCACCAGTTATGGTTGTGGATAACCATTAACCTTTTCCAAATGACCACTGCCCATTCTGTCTCCTGCATCCAGCTCTCTAAGCGCCTTTAACTACTTCTCACTTAAATCATAGTTATGTTTTCCAGGTTGTTTTTGGTGCTCAGAAAGGCTTTCTACAACCAAAACATAAAAGCATACTACTGTTCTCCTGTTACTTTTCTCCATTTAAAATGTTGCTTCTCTAGTCTATTAGAGATACTTTGTTGGTATGCAAATCTGGAATCCAGTTTTGTTTGTTTTTTTCTTAATAAAAAAACCCAATTTCCGCTGGGCGTGGTGGCGCACGCCTTTAATCCCAGCACTCGGGAGGCAGAGGCAGGCGGATTTCTGAGTTCGAGGCCAGCCTGGTCTACAGAGTGAGTTTCAGGACAGCCAGGGCTACACAGAGAAACCCTGTCTCGAATCCCCCCCCCCCAAAAAAAACCAAAACAACCAATTTTAATGTTGATCACAGCACCCCTCCTCTCCTTCAGGTCCCCTGAAGTGTAACTTCTAGTTTCTTTGGAAAGTTAAGTTATCTTAAATGATGCTTTGCTGGGGCACACAGGTGAAAGGATGTCTTATTAAAGCAGGCATGTGAAAGACTGCTTTCCTGAAGCAGACACAGGTGAAAGGATGTTTGGCTATAGCAAACACATGAAAGAAGGCGCGATGAAGGAGGATAAATATGACCCCACATGTGGGACAGAAAGGCAGCCTAACTTCTGGTTGAGCTAGGTTTAAACCCCAGAGACCCAGCAGGTGTTCCTGCAAGGGACAGAAGGTGTTTGCCACACCTCCAAACACCTGGCCCCTGACACGGGAGCCTTAGCTCTCCATAATTCTATGGCCATCAGTCACGTATGCCCCAAGCCCCTCCACAGGTAGAGGATGTGACTACAGATCACATAGCCTCAAGACAGATCTCCATTTTTAATGAGGCACCTAAAGGCCTGAAGGGCTTAGCCTGTTAAGCTATCCTTCTCAGACACTCCTCCCTGCAAAAGACATTTAACATCAGAACCACCCTGAGAAAGGGAGTATGGTTTCACTCATCACAACACTCCGCCATGACAATAAATGCCTTAAAACCATGGGCTGTCTCTTCTCATCGGGACCCTCAGTAGGGAGCAATGGAACAGGTCAGCCAACCTTCACCAAGCGAAGCTGCCTGCCTGAATAAGCCAGAGACACTTGTGGGACCCAGTTGGAGCTCTCTTCTCCCCCTCTTTTCCTTTCAGCCTACAGTGGTGACATCGAGGTGCCCAAGAGTGAGAACCCCCCTGCCCGACTCTGGCAGTTCCGTGGGGACTTCAGACTGCGCCTCTCCACTCCCAGAGCGGGGTCTTGTGGCTTCTCACAGCTTGATGACCCCCTGGCAGTGACAGTGGCGTGGGGAGGGGGTCAAACTTCCCACGTCCCACCTCCACAAGCGGCCCTAGCCCTGGGGCAGACCGGACCTGGGACACCATTTTCACCGATATTCACTGACAGTGGGAAACAAGCACTGAGCCTTGCTTTGGTTTGCTCTGCCTCGCTATCATTTGCTAACAACGCGCATGTAAGTGGTCTGCCTTACATAGCATCTCCACTAGTGGTACCACCAGAGAAAAACTTGCCAAAGAACTGCTCGTGAGTTTTCTGTGGCAGCTTGCTCCTTCTGCAGCCTTGCCTCAGGACCACTGGCAAGCCTGGCAGTTCTTTCAGTTTTGAACTATAGCTGCTGAGTTATACCTGGTGTTTGCCTGCAGAAAGGACTGGGCTGTAGCTGTTGTTGGCTTATGTGTGGTATCTGCCTGCTTAGACGACTGATCTGATGCTGCCAGGTAGGTCATAGTTGGTGTTTGCTACGGGACTGAACTGCTGCTGACAAAGAACACCGAGCTCACCCCCAAAGAACTATTGCTGAACAGGTCCCACTTTCCCCATAGTCTAATAACTTTTCCCTTCCACTACCTCAGCTGGGTGGTGGGCTAGAGGAGAGGTTGAATGTTTATTAAAAGTAGGTTGCAAAAAATGTATGCCTAAAGTTCCCTGTCACACAGCCATTCCCCTACTCCCTCTTCTCCTCTGAGAAGGGGGAGGTCCCCCTGAGTATCACCCCATCCTGGCACAAGTCACTGTCAGACTAGGAGCATCCTCTCCCATTGAGGCCAGACAAACCCTCTCCCCTCCCTCTCCCTCTCCCCCTCCCTCTCCCTCTCCCTCTTCCCCTCCCTCTCCCCCTCCCTCTCCCCCTTCCCCTCCCTCTCCCTCTTCCCCTCTCCCTCTCCCTCTCGCTCTCCCTCTCCCTCTCGCTCTCCCTCTCCCTCCCCCTCCTCCTCCTCCTCCCCCTCTCGCTCTCCCTCTACCCTCTCCCTCCTCTTCTTCCACTTCTCTGTTTCTATTATGGGAATACAGTTTTCTGGGTTATTATTTTATAGCTTCTATCATCTCATTATTGATGTTTGGATGCTTGATGTTTCAGATCTTTGTACTCATGTGATGTTCTCCTGTAACTTCTGTGTGTACTTTGCCAATTAAACCTGTTCGCTTTAATGGGGGCTTGCAATGTTCCAGGCAAAACTTGAGGCAGATGCAGTAGCTTAAATATGTAGTTCATTGATTTGAAATCAAGGAGAAGCTGGCTCCCAGAAGGATGTCAGAGAGCTAAACAGAGGTTCAGGATGAGGAGTCAGAGACAATAAATAATAGAAGACAAACAAACTGAAACCGCAAAGCTAGAGGCATAAGACTTAGGCCATAGAAAATGTACTATGTCTGCTAATGAAATACATGCCAACAAGTTAATTCTCTCTCTGTTCCAACCAATGCCCTGATGAGCCTGGGTACACAGGATGATAATTATGAGAATGGGCCTTATGCATGTTCATTAGACTGACCAAATTATAAACTATTGCCCTTGGTCTTAATCATCAAGACTTGTTTTTATTTTGTGTATGAGTGTTTGTCTGCATGTATGTATGCGTACCTCATGCATGCAGTGCCTGTGGAGGCCAGAAGGGGCACTGGATCCCCTGAAGCTGGAGTTACAGATTGTTGTGAGCTGCCTTGTGAGCTACCTCTCCAGCTCCTAACATGTGACTTTAAAATGAGGTCTGAGCTTTTGGTGCTCAGTGATATCCAGGCAACTTCACAAACCACAAGGCTTTAGTCAAGGAAGTTAGCCATGCTGGCTTCTTCTTCAGACTTACCTTTTCCTCTTAGGAGGATTGTTCTGCACTTTGGACCAAGGCCTATTGGCGTACGTACATGTCCCTAACACAAGCTGAATTGTCCAGTAGTGTTGAAAGGCTTAGTAAAAGTCAACCAATCCCTCCATGATTTTATATCTTTCTAGGTTTTTATTTTTAAAAATTTATTGGCATTTTTAAGGACTCCTACATCTGCTTTTGCTCCAGAAAGCCCTGCAGCGCTCCCTCCTGAGAAGCCATTTGCAGTATGCCCCTCCCTCCCGAGAAGCCCGTCCCTCCTAGGAAGCCATTTGCTGCTGTCTGAACTGTCATAATGCTCTTCTCTGATGTTTCCTCTCTGATGTCTCCTCATAGGGTTTGGTCCACTTCCCCACGTGCTTATTGCCCTCCATCGTGAGTTCCAGCTGTACACGCCTGGATCTTTTGGTCTTTTTGTTATATCCAAGGGGCTTTAAAAACCACAGTGGGCTGCTTTGGGGTACAGCTGATGTCGGCATGTTGGTTTGTCTTATGATTTTCAAAAACCATCAGATCATCTCCTTTATCTGCACACAAATATACAGCAAGTTTATTTCTTGGTTGTGTTCCTGTGTTCTTTAGCTCCTCAGGTGAAGTATTTGCTTTCTTCCACTTCTAATCTTCCACAGAAGACTGTCTTCTGTAGACAATATTTTCTTGCCTCCTGTAGAGTCTCATTAATGTCTTGCAATGTGACCTGGCTTCATTCCACCACAACTGATTAAATCTGTCCCCAAAGCCACCAAATGAGTTAACCTCTAAACCAGCCACACTTTCTCAACAAGTGTGATTATGATTTTTTTGTTTGTTTTTTGTTAGTTTGTGTTTTGTTTTGATTTGGTTTGGTTTGGTTTCAGTTTTTCTCATTGCTGTCTCCTAAGCTGGAAAACCCTTCATCCTGGTCCTTCCCTGTGTTTTATTTATTTACTTAATGTTTCACATCTGTCTAAGTCAGGGTTTCTATTGCCATGATAAAACATCATGCCCAAAAGAGACTTGGGAAGGAAACTGTTTATTTCAGCGTACAACAATCAGGTCATATCACAGAGGGAAGACAAAGCAGGAATTCACACAGGGCAGGATTCTGGACACAGGAGCTAATGCAGAGTTCATGGGGGAACATTGCTTACTGGCTTGCTCCTCATGGCTTGCTCAGCCTGCTTTCTTATACAACCCAGGACCCATTATGATACCACTCACAGTGGGTTGGGGGCCTCTCACATCAACCACCAATCAAGAAAATGATCACAGGCTTGACCACAGGCCAATCTGATAGAGGCATTGTTTCAATTGAGAGTCTCTCTTCCTAGGTAACTTTCATGTGGGTCAAGTTGACAGAAAAAAAATGGAGCTCATTGACTCTCATCCCCTCCACCTCCCTGAATAGAGACAAGCAGCAGCAATTAAATCTCTGCTTTAATTGTTTCTCTCTTACTGCACTCATCTTATCCTAAAACTTGGAGTGGAAATTTCTTGTCCAGGTCGTCAGTCTGTCCCTTGAGCTTTGGTTGAACATCTCAATGGGTGTCTTTGAAAAACACTGACAGTGTGGGTCTGGAGAGATGGCTCAGCGGTTAAGAGCACTGACTGCTCTTCCAAAGGTCCTGAGTTCAAATCCCAGCAATCACATGGTGGCTCACAACCATCCATAATGAGGTCTGACGCCCTCTTCTGGTGTTTCTGAGCTACAGAGTGAGCAGGGCCTGGCCTGAATTCAATTCCCAGCAACCATATGATGGCTCACAACCACCTACAGCTACAGTGTACTCATATACATAAAATAAAATAAATAAATCTTTAAAACAAATAAAAACAACAACAAAAAAGAGAAAAACACTGACATCCTACTTTATCATATGGAGCCTATTTCATATTCTTACATATAGCTATGGGTCTTTCTTGTTCTTAATCTTCCATCCTCTGCAGATCTCCATATCCAGGTGACACCTCTCTGTCTCTTCCTTCTTCATTGTGTTTTCACCATGCTAGGCACAGGCTCTCTTAGGTCCTTACCCACATTACTGTAGCTTCTTTCTGAGCGGTCCTTTAGATTCTGGTATCTTCTTTTTCAGCTAATGTTGCATGCTACTGCCAAATTAATCAACTGGCTGCTTAATGTTGTCTCTAGATAAGTTGAGGGGACCAGCTCAGTCGGGACAGTTTCTCTTCTCTCTTATTTCTCAGTGTCATTTATTGATACCTAAGACATTAAACGGTTTATCTTAAACTTGATCCTGGTTCTCGGGTGCCATGTTGCCTTTGAGAGCAGCGATGTGTACGCCTTGGTGTCCTGAGGACTTCCCGCTTGGATTCCTTACCGTTGTGGCTCCGTGACTTGCTGCTGTGGGTAGAAGTGCATTCCCATAGAGGATGAAGCTCTGAGACTGGTGGTCTGTGAGCTTGTGAGGATGGCATTGTGCTTGGGTGCACTAGAATCAAGAAAAACCCTTCTGTTCCCTTGGCTGTTCTACCGGTGTATTCGGAAGAGCAGGTATGAGGAAAAAAGAGATGTAGGTGATGAATAGGTCCTCTGCCAACGAAATAAACCCAATTGAGCCAAATTAAAGTATAAAGACAGGTTTGTTAGGGGTATTTATTGCAGGAAATATTTAAAAAATGAACCCGCCAACTCTCTGTAGTGCTGGATCACATTTTAGCACTACTACTGGCCCACCAATTCTCCGAGGCTAGAACACACATACAGATTTATGTACCAATAAAATCACCATTTACTAGATGCCAATAAATAAATTTAGAGCCAACTGATAATGATAAAGTTTTAACCCAATTACTCTAACCTTTTGAAAACACCACGTTGGACTCCATTCTCCTTGTCTCTTCAACTCTTAGCTGCGCCTCCCTTTTTCCTGTCCAATCACAGGCCTCCCCTACACTAATGTAATTGGACAGGGAAAATCCTGAGACAGGTAGCTCTCAGGCAGGCTCACCAGTCTCACAAGAGGAGGGCTGAAGTAGGGCCTTTTGAAAGGGGAGGATGGTGAGACACTGGGGTATAGCCTTATTTGGTGTGTTTTAGGGCTCTGTGGGGTGGTCTTAGGTCCAGTGGTCACTTTGGAATGTGAACGAGGAGCTGGCTTTATCCAGTGTTTTGTACGGGCTTTTGGAAATGTGGGCTCCTTGTCAGAAGAGAAGGGCAGGGACCTTTTGGCCCAGGCCATCTTGCCTTAGTCTTCAAACCTACCACCTAACAGATGATGGAGGAAAGGATCAGATTGTTGATGGCATTTTGACTTCTTCTAGTTTCACGTGTGTGCTGTGCATGTGTGCAAGTGTGCAAGAAGCTACTCTTGGGCATCCGTTCTCCATTGCTCCTCCACCTTGTCCACGGAGGCAGGGCTTCTTTGTAAAGCCCAAAGCTCCAAGATAGGCATCCTCTTGCTAGCCAGTTTGCTCTGGGCATCCTGCCTCCAGTTTCAGGGACTAGAATGACAGGAAGGCCAGCATGTCCACTAGGCATTTATATAGGGTTTGAGGGATCCAGACTCATATCCTTGCACTTCTGAAGCAAGCAATTTAAGCACTGAGTCATCTTCCAACCCCTGCTCTGGCCTCTGTTGAACATAATCTCATCACTGTGAGCAAAATCAATAAACAAAATTTACAGCTTCTTTTTTTTTTTTTTGCTGCGATTATAACGTTTTTTTTTTTCATATTCAAAGAAGAGCAACAGTTTCTCACAGTGTTTAAAATTCCAAGGCATTTGAAGGCTACGAGTTTGCAAAATGAAACAAACAAAACACACAAAAAACCAAACACACACACACACACACACACACAACTCAGCTGAAATAAAGTGTGAGCCAGTCCCCAAGGCTGCATTCTTGTCTTCTAGCAGGAAGGGGGATGGGACATGGGGATGGATGGGAAGGGGGGAAGATAGGGGTGAGGGGGGTGCAGGGGCAGGAAGGACACTTTACCCTGGGGTTCTGGTACTTCTCAGATTAATTGCTTTACTTCATGTTTTGCCTCACCCCACTGATCTCCCCAAATTTGAGAAGGAACACAGGAATCTTTACTCATACTTGGGGAGTCCAGAGTTCAATTGCTACAGCATAGAAAGTAGAAACAACTCTGAAAAGAAATGTTTAAAAGAAAGTTCTGAAAATCAAGTTTAATTACCGGGGAATCCCTTTTGTTGGGTTGAATTAACTGTGATCTAGGAGCCCTGCTATCGAGTTTGGTAGACTCTGGGTCCGTCTAATATAGTCATATGCCACGTGTCCCTCTTGCAGATAAATATCAAATGGGAGGCAGTTAGTCACCCTTTAATCACTGCTGTACGAGAAATTCCCTTTTCTTTTTAGTATTGTTGGTCAACTTTTTAAAGACAATAGATAGAATCTATTTAGCACACTAAACAGTAAGGCTAAGTACACCCCCAGCCTCAACTCTTTCTTTCTTTCTTTTTAAAATTATTACTCTTTTTTTTATGTGCATTGGGTTTGTTGTTGTTGTTGTTTTACATGTATGGGTGTCTGTGAAGGGATCTTGAAGTTGTAGACAGCTGTGAGCTGCCATGTGGGTACTGGGAATTGCACCTGGGTCCTCTGGTAGAATAGTCACTGCTCTTAACCACTGAGCCATCTCTACAGCCCTCCTGACTGTTTCCTTAAGTCACTGGAAGCTTCAGCTCTAGAAGGGGCCCTTGAGGCTTCATGCAGACGTGTGTGCCGTCAGACCTTCCCGTAAGATGGTGATTGCGAGGCTACATGAAGTGATTTTTTTTAATTGCTCATTGTTATTTTTTTTCATTTATTGAGATATCTAAATGACACACTGAACAGAACGGAGGTGTCTTTGTCCTCACCTGGTGATTTCATATCACTAATGGTGATAATGTGTGCTTGCTGGAGTTGAGACTATTTCATCAAGTACTGGAGTAAGTTTACTGTGCTGACATTGTAGCATCTCCGACTGTAACACTTGTGGCTGTATTGACTTTCAATTTGTGTGGAATTCTGAGGACGACATCACTCTCAGAGTGCCTGTTCTGCGAGGATGTTACTCATCGCTCTGTGGGCAGGAGGCAGCGGCTGAGTTGTACCTTACTGAGTAGGATGGTGGGATCCTTCATTTTTCTGGGTTTCCCTTAGGGATTCATCTTAGAGTACATTTGTCCTTTGAGCTTTGGGATGCTTCCCAATGAATGGGTCAAAGCCCATGTATATGTATAGGTATAGATATAGGTATAGGTGTACATACATAACATACATACATAACACACACGGCGTGGGGGACAGAAGCCTCCCACCCAGCATTCCTGCCCAGAGACCCCACTTGCTAAGCCAAGGCTGGATGTCAAAACGTGGATATTCATAAGAAGGATGGCAAAGGGATATGGGGCCATTGAGGTTGAAATGTGAGTGGTTTGGAGTTTTTCTTTCTCTCAGAAAACAACACAGCTACACCTCACCAGAGAATCCAGAGGGATGCAATTAAGGAACACTGTTGATTTAAAGGGTTAAAGGGGGATTAACAGGGACAGGGAAGAGAATGGGAGGACCCAGGGAAAGGAGAAACAGAGCCTCACACAACTCATCAATCTTAGACCCACTGTGTGTTCTCCAGGCTCTCCAGGTTGGGGTCTGAGGCAAGGCGGACTGTTGCCTTCTCTGATGGGATGGGGGACTCTCTCACCAGAAGAAAACTGCCTGAGTACTCTTAAACCCATCAAAGCTCCAACGTGAATTCCCCACCCCTCCTTCCCGCTGCGTTCAGATACAGCAAAGTTCTCCTGGGAGGTTCTCTAAAAGATTCCCCTGGGTAGAGGGTTCAAAATGGGAGAAAGGGGAAAGCAGGTGATTTTCCCGCCCCCCCTACCCCCAGGAGCCAAACATCGTGCAAAGTTGGGCAGCCGTTTTCTGTCCTCCAGGAACACCAGTCCCAGGAAGGCAAAGGGAGTGGACGCGGGGAGTGGGCGACGGGGGAGGGGGGCATCTCAGGATGGAGGCCATGGGATTGTGCGATGTGGGATAGTCTGCTCCCTGAGCTAGCTGCAGCAGGTGCTTGTTCTCCGACGTCCCTATGACCCCGGCTGCGCTCTCTCTGGGCACCCTGGCTGGCTGAGCCCCTGTCCCGCCCCCGTGCCAGGCCGGAGTGGGGGGCGGCGCCTGCTCTGGATAATCATTGCTCGTGGGGCGGCGGGAGCGGGGGTGGGCACCGCGGAGGGAGGGCGGCGGGGCGCGGGCATATAGGGGCGCGGCGCGGTGCCCTCCCGGCTCCCGCAGTATGCCAGCCCGCGCCCCTCCTTGCCGCCCGCCGCGGCTGGTGCTGCTCCGTTTGCTGTCGCTGCATCTGCTGCTGCTCGCCCTGCGCGCCCGCTTCCTGAGCGCTGAGCCGGGTCAGGGCGCGCAGACCTGGGCTCACTTCGCGCGCGCTCCTGCCCCAGAGGCCGCTGGTCTCCTCCACGACACCTTCCCCGACGGTTTCCTCTGGGCGGTAGGCAGCGCCGCCTACCAGACCGAGGGCGGCTGGCGACAGCACGGCAAAGGCGCGTCCATCTGGGACACTTTCACCCATCACTCTGGGGCTGTCCCGGCCGACTTCCCGATCGTCGTGGCGCCGTCGGGTGCCCCGTCGCCTCCCCTGCCCTCCACTGGAGATGTGGCCAGCGACAGTTACAACAACGTCTACCGCGACACAGAGGGGCTGCGCGAACTGGGGGTCACCCACTACCGCTTCTCCATATCGTGGGCGCGGGTGCTCCCCAATGGCACTGCGGGCACCCCCAACCGCGAGGGGCTGCGCTACTACCGGCGGCTGCTGGAGCGGCTGCGGGAGCTGGGCGTGCAGCCGGTGGTTACCCTGTACCATTGGGACCTGCCACAGCGCCTGCAGGACACTTATGGCGGCTGGGCCAATCGCGCCCTGGCCGACCATTTCAGGGATTATGCCGAGCTCTGCTTCCGCCACTTCGGTGGCCAGGTCAAGTACTGGATCACCATTGACAACCCCTACGTGGTGGCCTGGCACGGGTACGCCACCGGGCGCCTGGCCCCGGGCGTGCGGGGTAGCTCCAGGCTCGGGTACCTGGTTGCCCACAACCTACTTTTGGTGAGTTCGAGGGGCCAGATAGGGGGCCACCTTGGGGGACAGAGGGCCTCGGAAGTGCCAGAGCCACTTCCAGAAATCCTCACTTGAACCCATTACGAGGTCCCACAGGTCTGACACTTTGCAGGCGGAGACACCCCCCCCGCCCCCCCGCAGCTCTGGGGTTCTCTTCTAGAAATGGAGTTAGAAACTGGAGGGGAATCCTGCAGCACGTGCTTTAGGGCCCCTAGAAAAGGACACGGGACCCTTTCTCCACTGAGCAAGCGTTTTCCCCCCAGGTGTTGGGAAGTCGAAGTTCCTAGAGGTAATGGCCAGCAAGATTTGTTAGAATCAGCTGCAGGGTCAGAATAAAGATGGTGAATGAAAGCAACACTCGTGTTCACAAGCTGCAGACCGGCATTGCCTATGCAAGAGCTCTGTGTTAATTCAGTAAAACCCGTCTTGCTAGTGACTCAGGGTTATCTAGTTTGGCAGCAGTGTCAAAATCCTTGAACTGTTTGGGTTTAAGCTGTGTTTAGAGGCCCCTTCTGAGGCAGGGCTGGATAGGAACTTCTTTGCCTCTATCTCAAGGAATTGTCATAGGTCTGAAGACAGTCCCCCCCCCCCCAGTGCAAGATGGACATATAAACACGGGACCGTCTACAGGGGGTGCAGCTATGGCTCTTCCAACATCTGTGTTCCCACAGTGCTCTCTCTAGTTGAAGGGATTCCTCACGGATGAAATGAGTGACCAAATACAGCCAGTGGTTCTGGGCATCCCGAAGACAGAGGCTCCTTCTAAACGCTTTCTAACCAGTCCGGCACGTCAACACGCTAAGCTACAGAGTCAGGCCTGTTCTAAACACTTATAATTAACCATAGACAATTGAGGCAGACCAGCGCTGGCCTATTGAGTTGACTCGGTGCTCTGGGCAGCTGGTAGTGAGATATTGGCTAACTGACATTGTATGACAGCTTCACAAAACCTGGGTTTGCTCGTGGCCTTGGTTTCATGTAGGTGTGTATTTTTATATGCTGTTACTTTTACAATAGTGATTCCTAAGTGTGGTCAATGTGCTCATCTTTTAAAGAAAACAACAAAGTCCTGGACCAAATCAGCAGAAGAAGGACTGGTGTAGAAAAACTATGGGGGTGGGGGCAGGTGGGTGAACTGAACCATCTTTTGAAGAAAAGACAAATGATCAGTTCCTGCCAGAGAGAGATTAGGGACAAGGATCACTCCTTGAAATCTAAAGGATGCAAATTCTAGTGTCTGGAGTACATATAATAAATTCTATGTATGTGAAAGTGGGGGGGGGCTTGTAAGTCTGGTGATCAGTGATCACGTATAGCATGAAAGATTGAATGAACTCTCTGCCACTCCCTGTTGGTCATGCCTTTAACTCTGCAGTTGTATTTCTGGGGAATTACACAAAAATGTTGCCAGCCACGAACTGTCCTTTGTAGAAGTGCAGTGGACTTTGTAGCCACAAGACATTAGCAACTGGCAGGCACGTGGCTTATTTTTTGCTGGTGTGGCGCTTGAAACCCGAGTTACTGTAAAATATTAATTCTGCCCTTTTAATTCCTCTGGGTTTAGAATTTAGCCAGCCCGTTAAATTATTTAGAAGTAAGGCATCGCAAATGACTGCCACTGCGAACGATCTTTTTCTTTTGCTCTGGGTGCTGTTCCTTGGTGTTTGTGTGGGGGGGGGGGGGGGGGGGGGGGGGGGGGGGGGGGGGGGAGGTGAGGAGTTCTTACTTTATCTGAAAAAGTCAAGACGTGCAGATTTTGGAAATGGGCACTTTTGGTTTCGATATTGGTGGTTTGGGGGAAGAGTTGGGGGCTGCTGAGCCCTTGAAGTATTAATTTGCATCCCAGAGTGGAATGCTGGGAAACCAATCCCTTTCCCCTGCGCTGAAGCTGATCTACAGATGCGCTATTGGAGACTGGGGCTGAGACGGACCCTCCACCTCATAGGAATTTCCACAATCCTTTTCTGATGACTTGGGGGAGTCTGAGCGTGGGCAAACTTCCTGCCAGTTTGGAGGTCCTGTTCACAGTGGCGGTATCTGTAAATGCTTCTCAGATTCCTGGTGCTAACTTGAACCTTGACGCTGGTATGAAGTGGGGTGGGTTGGGATGAAGGAAGGTACTCTGTCCTTCCTTGCAGAGCATGGATGAAGCTGGCTGTTGTGCTCCTTTGGGTTGTTATCTGGATTCTCTTCTTCCACTGGCTGGCTGTCCGATGTCTCAGTTTCCATGACTCTTGAGATGAAGCTTTGACAGCGCGCCATCCCACGGTCTGAAGCTGGGGGGTCCAACCTGAGGGTGCCTCTGAGATTTTTCCTCTGCACACGGATTCCCGAGAGGTCCAGAATCAAGTCAAAGGCACATCTGGCTCCACCTCTCTTCATTCGGTTTCTTGCAGGCCTTGGTATCAAAGCTCACATCTTGACTGCTCTACCACACCCCATTTCTTTGCTCCTACTCTCTTAACGCAATTCCTCTGCTCAGTTGTCAGACTGCCACTGCCTCAGGGTTTCTGTCACTGCGGTGGAACACCACAACCAGTAGCAACTTGGGGAGGAAAGGCTTTATTTCATGTTACATCTTGTAATCCATCATCCAGGGAAGTCAGGGCAGGAACCTAGAGATAGGAACTGATGCAGAGGCCATGGAGAGGTGCTGCTTATGGGCTTTGTTCCTTATGGCTTGCTCAGCTTGCTTTCTGATAACACCCAGAACCATCTGCCCGGGGAGAGCACTACCCACATTGGACTGGGCCCTCCTATATAACCCACTAACTAAGAAAATGCCCCACAGGCTTGCCTACAACCCGATCTTAAAAGGCATTTTCTCAATGGGGGCTTCCTCCTCTTAGATGAGTCTAGCTTGTGTCAAGCAGACATAAAACTAGGCAGCATGCCCACTCTCCCCTGGACGTTCCTTTAGTCTCCTGTATGCCTTCTTCACTGTACCTGGAAAGGGTGGGATATCTAGAGCTCTGTCTCCCACTGGGAAGCCCTCCGTATGAATCTTAAGACCTCACCCCCATTTCCCCTGTGCAATCCAGAGCAGCCAAATTTAGTCTCCTGCTGGGACTCCTCTGAGCATCTAACTCTTCTTAGCTGGAGAGGGAAGTCACAAGTAACATGCTCAAGACCAGACTCCCATTCTCCCTCTGTGTGATGGTACTTTGCTCTTCCAGTTGGTCAAGTCCCAGTTCTAACTCTTCCCTTCTCCCTTTCTCTCCCTTCCTTTCCCTTCCTCTCCCTTCCCCTCCCTTCCCCTCCCTTTCTCCCTCTTTTCCTCCCCCTCTCCTTTCCTTTCTTTTCTCCTTGTGCCTCACTGGGCATTGGACAGGGCCTTGAGCTTGTTAGACAAGCTCTGTACCACTGAGCTGTATCTATGATATGACGGTGTCCAGGCTATTCTTGGTTCTTTGCCTCCGTAATGCCCTGGTTTAAGCCCTTGCTCCCTGCTATGTGGCCTTGATGGGTGTATTGTCCTGAAGGAGCATGGTACTGAGTGAACAACACAAATTCCTGCTTGCTAGAATCCCACCTATTCCGTAAGCACCTGTTTTATACTCCTATGGCCTCACACGTGAACATCATTCCTTCCATCCATGGAATTCCATGATACTCTGGTGCCTCTTATCATAGTCCTTATGCTTAATCCACCACTCTCTGTCTCTGTCTCTGTCTCTGTCTCTGTCTCTGTCTCTGTCTCTGTCTCCCCTTTCCCCACTAGCTGGGAAACTTCTTGAGCAAGAAAAGCTTACTCTTTCTTAAATGTCATCCTAGGGCTGGAGAAATGGCTGTTTGGGCAAGAGTGCTTGCTGCTCTTGCAAGGACCAAGGTTCAGTTCCCAGCATCCACAGGGCAGCTCACAATGGCCTGTAACTCTAGTTCCAGGTGATCTGAAGCCCTCTCAGGTCCTCTGTGGGTTTCTGCATGCCCATGATGCATACAAACTCAGTTGGGTCACACACATACATGAAAAAAAAATCTTAAAAAAAAAAGCTAATTCGCTCTTGGTGGGTGCTGGGGTTGCCTTCCAGCTCCTCAGCGGCTTGGCTTTGCCTTCATAACTTTACTCTTAGGGAAGCTGTTCCTTGTGTCCATGTGTACTCAAGGTAAACTGTTAAGGATGGCTGCTGTCCGGCTCTATCATACCCAGCTCCAGTTAGAGGCTGTCAAAAGTCACTCTCCCACATCATGACGATGCTTTCAGACTAAGGTGAGTGGTGAGGTGTGTGTTAATCGGGGTGAATACTGGAGACAATTTTGTCTCCTGGTTGCATTTTGATCCCCCAGGCAATTAATGGGCATGCGTTCAAATGATACACTGTGTGTACTTTCAAGCCACAGGTCAGGGGTGTCCTTATTAAAATGCCTTTAGAAGTATCAATTGGGTTAGAAGTTAATATATTTTATAGAGCTCGGTTGCATTTTGCTGTGCATTTAATGAGAATCGGTTAAGCTGCCTCTCAAGGCACTTGACTAGCTTCTTCTCGGTGCATCGAACACAATGTTCTCTGGAGGATAAAGTCAAGTCCAAGAAAAAGAATTAGGGGACTAATTTTTAAATCATAGCAATTGTCTTGAAATGTCACTTGCAGGGCAGGGCTGGGAGATGGGCTCCGTGGCTGAGAGCACACGCTGCTCTTGCAGAGGATCAGCCGGAGTTGGGTTCTCTGCACCTACACTGGATGACTCACGACCACTTACAGCTCCAGCTCCAGAGGGATATCTGATGCCTCCAGCCTCCTTAGGCCCCAGCGATAAGCCTCCCACGTCCACACAGACATAATTAAAAAGTAACAAAAGCAGAACTTTAAAATGTCAATGGCTTTGCGGTAAGGAAAAAAAAAAGAATTGTGAACTACTGAGCACTTAAGTAATGTCAGTGTCCCTTTCCTGAGCACAGAGAGCACGCGCAGCTGTGTTAGATGCATTGTAGCCAGCCATGGCTTCGGTACACTCAAGACTTGAGTTGATTCATCATTTTTACAATTCCCATTGTTTCATACCGCAGTTTGCAATGATTAATCTGTGGGGAAGGTGCTTTATGTTCCTGAATACCGTTTTCGAAGCATTTGGGTGAAGAGCGAGGGCAGAAGGCATGTCTGTTAGGAGGGGGCGGGGCAGAGAGCGGGAGCAACAGCGCCCAGTGTCATTGCTTGCCCTGAGATCAGCATCGGCTGCAAAGATGCCCCAGGAGTTATACTTACAGCACATACTGAAGCGGCCACACACAGTGGGTTTTTTAATGTGCTCCTGTGCTGTGTTGGGTGCTATTGGTATGAAATTAGTTATTGCTGTGTCTTGGAATATATTCTTACTGACCTTTTAAAGACTTAACACGGTGGACACAATTTGTGGATCAGAACAGACATACAGACATACAGACATACAGACATACGGACAGACAGACATACAGACAGACAGACAGACAGACAGGATCCTTCTCACACTTGTGACTCTTTGAAGTAGCAATCTGTATGTAATATTTCTATTTTTTCTAGATTTATTTTATTGTATGTATATGAGTATTTTGTCTGCATGTATGTATGTGATCCCATGCATGCCTCCTGCCCTGGAACTGGAGTCATGGGCACATGTGAACTATCATGTGGGTGCTAGGCATTGAACCTGGGTCTTCTGTAAGAACAGCAAGTTCTCTTAACTGTTGAGGCATCCCCCTTGACTTCTTAACTTGGAACTTAAGACAGTTTGACAAATGAAGTCTTTTTGGAGACTATTTTAATAGAATTTTACCAAAGGCTTCCTTAGATCTTTAAAATGACCCACTTTCAGGAGTGTCTTGCTAGTCCTAGTGTAATCTTCAGAAGATGCACTAAGGATATGACTGGCACGATGTGATGTAAGGGCCGCAGAAACATTCCTGTTTAGTGAAATGTGTGGCGAGAGTCTGAGTAGACTGATGTGAGACTTTCATCAATGAGGCAGCTTGACTGTGGCCTAACACACTTTCCTAGCTGAAAGCAGTGAGAGACATAGATCGTAAATGCAGTGATTCTATAAAATGTGTTTCAATGTCAACAAGTAGTGGATAAATTGAATGGTAGAGCAGGGAAAGGTTTTACTGCTGTGAACAGACACCATGACCAAGGCAACTCTTATAAATGACAACATGTAATTGGGGCTGGCTTACAGGTTCAGAGGTTCATAACAAGGAGGGAGCATGGCAGCATTCAGGCAGGCATGGTGCAGGGGGAGCTGAGATTCTGCATCTTCATCTGAAGGCTGCCAGCAGAATACTGGCTTCCAGGCAGCTAGGAGGAGGGTCTTAAAGCCCACACCCACAGTGACACACCTACTCCAACAAGGCCACACCTCCAAATAGTGCCACTCCCTGGGCCATGCAGATACAAACCGCCACAGGAAGGGTCTGGGAAATCCACATCAAATTTCCTCTTAGGATAAACCATCATCCGCTAACTTCTTCATCTCTGCTCCTCTCAAGTTGCCCCTGGGTTTCATTTTTTGTTTTGAACTGACACCTGGTTGTCTCTTTACCTTTCCAAACCTCAAAGAATAAAATAAATCATGCTTGGGTGGTTGTAGCTCCTTCTGTAGGATGGTTGTAGCTGTGGGGTGAATGCTTGTCTCCCTCTAAAGCTCAGGCTGAGAATTAAGTGCTGTTGTAGTAGGCGAAGTCTTGGAGTGCTGCTAGCTTGTGAACCATTAATGCTGTTACTGGTGGAATGGATGAAGTGTCCTAAGACTGGCTCTGTTGCTTGGCCACAGCTAGCTGTCTTTCCTGAACACAGCCTCTTGCCATGTGGTGTCTTCTTTCCCATGATGCAATGGGAAGGCTATGGGCAGCCTCCTGATCTTGGACTTCTTAGCCTTTTGAACTATGAGATTAACTTTTCTTTAAAAATTACCTAGACCATGATATTGTTGTAGCAGCAGAAACTGGGCAGAGGCAACAGCTTTTTAAACATTCGGAAAGGCTTCACCTTTCCCCTGTGGGCTAAAAAGTCTGCTGGGACCCTGACACTTAGGGACTTTTCTCAAGAGTTCACAGTGCAGCAGGAAGGTGTGGGGCTGAATTCCAAGACCACAAATGTAAACATTGAATGGGCCTCTTGATCATCTGACCGTTGAACATATGATGGAGGAGAAGAGTCAGGGAAGTAGACAGGAAAGGTGTCTGGCATTGTTTGGCTCCACCTTTACCCCTGAGCAGAGGATATGGATGAAGAAGACAGGGCATGGGGTCAGCACAGGCTCCAGGAAAGAACTCAGATTCCTGCACCACTGTACATTTATAGCTCCTTCTGTAGAGTTGTGGCTCCTTCTGTAGAATTGTAGCTCCTTTTGTAGGGTGGCTATAGGTCCTTCTGTAGGATAGTTGTAGCTCTTCTGTAGGGTGGTTGTAGCTCCTTCTGTAGGGTGCAGCCTCTACCACCTCAAGCTCTCAGTGGGCTAGGCTCTTGTAGAGTCTATGGCGACACTATACTCATACCCTTGGTTCCACTTCTCTCTGGGTCCTGACCACAGACCCTCTTCCTTTAACTTTTCCCTATTCACTGTCCCAAGTTCTCCACAATGGTGTGTATTTCTCTATAAACCAGGAGACAGGGGTATAAGGGAGGGGCCTTTTAGTCTGTTTTCAGGGTATGCTCTTCCTCAAGTCAAATACCACTTACAGCATGGCTTTATTACTGTTTGATATGCTTGGGAGATTACCTGGTCTTCTGTTGTATCTAACACGGGATCTTGGGGGTGCAGTTAAATGGGGGACTTTGCACCTCTTGCTGAATAGGGTCATGTGTCTAAGCCTGCTTTACCTGACTGACAGAGGAGACCTTGGGCTCCTCTTTCTTCCACTTTGCCCTTCACTCTGGGAGGAGCTGGGTGCAGTGTGGCAGGTTTAAAGTGACAGAGTTTGCTTTAGGTAGGTTGCCACAGAGAGTGACAAGGTAAGACTCCTGTCCTCCCTCACTTATAGATTAATAGAGGAGATGTAACCACCATCAGGAAGTCTCACTAGAATGAATACTCAAAGGCCTTAGAAGAAGTACGTGACTGCAGTAGAGGTAACAAGGAGAGACAAGCCAGTTTTGAAGGATGAGAGGGTAGAGAGTGCTTAGGGAAACTAATAAGGAAGATCAAGTGTTGCTGGGCCTTCTGTGCAGGCTGCTTTGGACTTTCTGGGCCAGGCAGTTATCTATTGGGAGGGAACTACTCAGTAGTGGTGAGAGGAGCCACAGTCTCGGGAGAGCACAGCTGGGTTCCCATAATGCTTTTCTTTTGTATGGGCTTGCCAGATACACCAAGTAGGCAGCACACAGCTGAGGTTTGTGACACAGTGCCTGCCAAGCCAAAGGTGACAGTACCTTCAAGATTCAATGCTTGGAAGCCATAGAAACCGGAGGAATGAGGCTGGGGATCTTCAGGGCTTCTCACCATATTTGCTGTGCAGAGCAAGGCTGTGGTCCAAATGCACAAAGCAGGTGGCTTTATGTTCTTGTCATACAAGACTGCCTTGGTAGTTGTGGCTGTCATCCCATGGCAGGCTTGGATTAGTCTATAGCCAGTTACCAGGCTCTCAACTCCCTGTGCATTGCTGTTAAGCCAGCTAGCATCTGTTCTCTCCTGTGGGAGTTTATCTTTAAATTTCCAATCTTATTAAATGCTACCAAAGAGGGAGCTTCCCATTGAATGGGACTTAGAGATAACAAAATGTAGAAACATTTTGGGATCAGTATAAGGAATAGTGTTACAAGAATTTGGTGGAATATTCTTAACTGGCTGTTGAAATACTGATATATGATTAGAATGGCGTACCTGGTCTACTGTGAGAAGAAAAGAGCTGGTTCCAATACACATTTCTGCATCTCTGCCATAGAGATGTGTGTGAATAGCACTGACCCTTCACAGTGCTCTGACCAGGGTGTTTTTTTCTTTTTCCAGGAACTCCACCTGACATGCAGATCTAGAGCAGAGTAGGCCTTTCCATCTGTCCCTCCAAAGGTTGTATTCCCCATCTGTGCTAGGTGATTTGGGTCAACTTGAAACAAGCCTGTATACCTGGGAAGAAAGATTCTGAGTTGAAGAGTTGTCTCCATCAGATTGGCCTGTGGGTTTGTCTGTGGGCATTTTTTTTATTGCTAATTGATGTGGGAGGCCCAGCCCACTGTGGGCGGTGCCATCCCTATGCAGCTGGGCCTGGGGCTGAAGAAGAAAGTAATCTGAGTGAGTGAGCTAGGGGCTGTTGTAGAAATATTTAATTGCAACCCAGGGTTTCTACCTTGCCTTTGACCATTTAGTTCCAGATAAAAGATGATACACATAACCTTTATATTTACAATAAGCCTCAATCAGTACAAGAGCTGGGCAGATATCTATCCTCAATGCTATTATGTCTATTTCCCAGCCAATAATCCCATTATATAATTTGCCATGTTTTGTCTGGAATGCTCTTAACTCCAATTAGCCAACCCACATGGCCATTATTTTATGACTCACCTAACCCATGGAGGCTTTCCCCTCTCTCCACGTTTTTCTCCTCCTCCTCCTTCTCCAACCCCAAGCCTGGGAACCCTAAACCCTGCCCATGTCTCTTCTGCCCAGGTATTGGCTGTCAGCATCTTTAATCACCAATCAGAAATAATTTGGTAAGGGTTGTGGGGAGGCAAAGTCACATAGCTTAGCTTGGGTCTACTTACTGACTCTCTAGTCTCTGGGGCAACCAGGTCTTGGGGGCCTGCACTTAGCATTACAATACATGGCAACAGACCGAATTTTAACACGGGGTGGGGTGGGGTGGTGTATAAGCCATTAAGCTATACCTCTTTGGTTTCTGCTTCAGTTCCTGCACTGAGGTTTCTGATTTGGCTTCTTTTCGTACTAGACTGTAACATGCAAGCCGAATAAACCCTTTCTTTCCCCAAGATGCTTTTTGCTGTATTTTAATCACAGCAACAGAGAAGCAAGCTAGAACACTTTCTAATTGAATTTCAACAAGTTGTTGAAATTGTATGTTTCTCTGCAGCAGCAGGAGGGTTGGGCAGAGAGTGTGGTGTGCCCTGGGGCTGTCCCTGCAGCCCACACTGGAGCATGCCTTCCCGTGTGGAAGGGCTCGTGAGATTCTTCTCATGTGACCATGGCCTCAGATGTGTGACTCCCTTTGGCTAGTGGAACAGTGTAATTGTGATAGGAGTAAAGGCTTGTGACTTGGTACACACAGGAACTTTTCCCCTGGAGTTTTTCCTCTCTTTAAAGCTGACTTCTGTACTTGTGAGGTGCTGTATAGACTTGGGTTAGAACTCTGCAGCCAGTCACACAACACCCAGAGGCAGCTCCACTCCTAGGTGCTCTAACACACCCAGGATCCCAGGATCTCAGTATCCCAAGAGCTTAGTCACACCAGGATCTCAGGTTCCCAGGGGACAGCTTGACTCCTAGGAGCTCTGACACACCCAGGATCTCAGGATCACAGGATCCTAGAATCACAGGATTATAGAGACAGTTGGACTCTGAGGAGTTCTGATCCAACTGGGATCACAGAAAGGACAGGCCCAAGACAGATATAGCAAGGGCAGGGAGCACTAGAGATGATTATAGAAAACTTCCCTAACCTAAAGAAAGAGATGCCCATGTACATACAAGAAGCCTACAGAACTCCAAATAGACTGGACCAGGAAAGAAATTCCTCCCGACACATAATAATCAAAACACCAAATGCACTAAACAAAGAAAGAATATTAAAAGCAATAAGGGAAAAAAAGTCAAGTAACATATAAAGGCAGACCTATCAGAATTACACCTGACTTCTCACCAGAAAGTATGAAAGCCAGAAGATCCTGGGCAGATCTCATAGAGACCCAAAGGGAACACAAATGCTAGCCCAGGCTTCTATATACAGCAAAACTTTCAGTTACCATAGATGGAGAAACCAAGATATTCCATGACAAAATCAAATTTACACAGTGTCTTTTCATAAATCCAGCCCTATAAAGGATACTAGATGGAAAACATGAACACAGGGAGGAAAAACTACACCCTAGAAAAAGCAAGAAAGTGACCTTCTGTCAACAACCCCAAAAGAAGATAGCCACACAAACATAATTCCACCTCTAACAACAAAAATAACAGGAAGTAACAATCACTTTTCCTTAATATCTCTTAACATCAATGGACTCAATTCCACTCAATTCCTCCCCGCCCCCAAAAGACACAGACTAACAGACTAACTACGTAAACAGGACCCAACATTTTGCTGCATACAGGAAATGCACCTCAGTGACAAAGGCAGACAGTACTTCAGGCCTGGAAATCAATTTTCCAAGCAAATGGTCCCAAGAAGCAAGCTGGAGTAGCCATTCTAATAGTGGATAAGCTGGACTTTCAAGAAAAAGTCATCAAAAAAGATAAGGAAGGACATTTATACTCATGAAAAGAAAAATCTACCAAGAAGAACTCAATTCTGAACATCTATGCTCCAAATGTAAGGGCACCCACATTCATAAAAGAGACTTTACTAAAGCTCAAAGCACCCCACACAATAATAGTGGGAGACTTCAACACCCCACTCTCAGCAATGGACAGATCCTGGAAACAGAAACTAAACAGAGACACAGTGAAACTAACAGAAGTTATGAACCAAATGGATCTAACAGATATTTATAGAACATTTCATCCTAAAGCTAAAGAATATACCTTCTTCTCAGCACCTCACAGTACCTTCTCCAAAATTGACCATATGACTGGTCACAAAACAGGACTCATCAGATACAAGAAGATTGAAATCATCCCATGCACCCTATTAGATCACCATCGACTAAGGCTGGTTTTAAATACCAACAAAAACACCAGAAAGTACACATACACATGGAAGGTGAACAATGCTCTACTCAGTGATAACTTGCTCAAAGAAGAAATAAAGAAATTAAAGGCCTTTTAGAATTTAATAAAAATGAGGACACATCATACCAAAACTTATGGGACACAATGAAATCAGTGGTAAGAGAAAAACTCATAGCTCTAAGAGTCTCCAAAAAGAAACTGGAGAGAGCTTACACTAGCACCTTGAAAGCTTTAGAACAAAAAGAAGCAAATACACCCAATAGCAGCAGGAAATAATCAAACTCAGGACTGAAATCAACCAAATAGAAACAAAGAGAGCTATACAAAAAATCAACAACACCAGTAGCTGGTTCTTTGCGATAAACCCTTAGCCAGACTAACCAGAGAGCACAAGGACAGTATCCAAATTAATAAAATCAGAAATAGAAAGGGAGACATAACAATGAAATATATCTTAAAACAATTATTCTGCTTGTTGGATATTAACAGTTAAAAATATTAAAACCAGACTAACCAGAGAGCACAGGGACAGTATCCAAATTAATAAAATCAGAAATAGAAAGGGAGACATAACAATGAAATATATCTTAAAACAATTATTCTGCTTGTTGGATATTAACAGTTAAAAATATTAAAACCATGTTCTACAAACATCATGGATATATTCATATTTTTTCTCACTGTGCTTGAAATTAGCATTTTCTTAATGTTTAGCTTCAAAGAGTTCTTGCTATTTTGAAAAATTTAAAATATACTTACTGATAAAATGATTTCTCTCCTAGAAACATTGATAATCTTTTTAAGTAAACTGATTGTTAGACAATGTACACAGATATATAATGTGTTTCAAATACTCTCTCACTATGTCAGGTGGTATTATATAAGGGCTTTTGAATATATTTCTTAATGATTCATTTTTAATATTTTATGCTCTTTTACTATGCTTAATTCCCAAAGAATATTTTGTATGTTTTGAAACAATTTAGTATTCAACATTAGATATTAGATCCTCAGTTATCCTCAGTATTATATATTTGTTAATGATATTTTTAGGATAAGGATATGAGTATAAAAGTTAAACAATTTTTATGTATTATTTGATTCTCAAAATACTCAGTGTTATTATGTATAAAATGCATTTAAATAATAAAAATAATTTAAGAAAAAATCTTTTATGAGCTCTTTCTTAGGAAGCTTCTAGAGAATGTCTTCCATGTAAAATCATGAAGAAGACACAGTATGCACAGACCGCGTCTAAGTTGGGGATGTGCGGATGAAGCAGAGGCTTTGAGGTGGCTGTGCTGTAGACACAGAGAAGCCAGCGCAGAGGGGGGAAGAGTCCAGAAGTGTGTCTCCATGTGATGTGAGCCAGACAGATGCGGGGGATGGCAAGATCAGTGCACCACAGGCACAAGGTAAACCAAGCAAAGGGAAAAGCTATGTGAGTATTAACTTCAAAGAAAACAGAATTAGGGGAAAACGGACTTCATTATCACACTGGTCATCTGTGAATGATATTTACAATGGTGGAACAAAGCCTTCATAGGATGCTAGTGAAACCAAACTTCTTGCAAGGCTAATCTGTCAGTGTAAGATGGCTAAACTGTTAGCTTCCATAACAGGAACCCAGTGGATACTGTAGATAGGAGAGTGGGAGTGGTATAAATTTTAAAAAACAAACAAACAAACAAACAAACAAACAAACAGAAAGTCATGGCTGCATAGTGATTTTTATTTCCTCTAGGGAGGGGAGCTAGGGAGAAGTGTAGTGTCTGGGACAGAGAGTTGTAATTTTCATCTAGTTTCTCAGAATTATATTCGACTGTTTAAAAAGACTTATTTGTATTTTATGTCTATGTATGTTTGCCTATATGTCTGTATACCTACCATGTGCATGCAGTGCCCACAGAGGCCAGTAGAGGGCATTTGATCCCCTGGAACTAGAGTTACAGGAAGTTGTGGGCTGCTCTGTGGGTGCTGGAAGTTGAACCTGTGTCCTCTGCAAGATCAGCCAGTGCTCTTAACTGCAGCAGCATCTCTTGAGCCCCAATCTATGACTTTTTAAAGCATAAACATATATTACTGTCATAAAAATAAAAAGGAAATAGGTATTTTATCATCGCTTTAAAAATTAAATTGGCCAGTCATAACATTTATGCCATTCCAGCCCACAGAGCTCATTTTGAGGCAAGTTTCGAAACATTTCCATGTTTTCAGAATCATGCCTAGTGAATTTTCATGTCTGACTACAAACAGAGAGAAATATAGCCGTGTGTACATCCTGTGAGACAGTGTGAGTCTCCTTTTCCAGCAGAACCCTCCCATAAGGATTGATTGATTCAAATTTCGATCAGTCTCTGTCATTAAGAATCAACCATCAAATTTTTGTTTAACTTTTGAAAGCTTTCAAGATGCCACTTTTTAAACAGAAACTGTACTATAATATATAAATCACTTTTTCTTGTTTTTGTCCCCAGCCATGTCACACAGCAGTTTATGAGGTATAAAGTTACAACATATAGAGATATAACTATTGTGTTTCTAAAGGGACAATACAATACTATCAAATTATTTGAGGTTAATTTGCCAGATATATTCTATTCATTTGTGTTTGCCTCCAATTATTTTTTCCTTTGGTACCAATGCATTCTTTTTAACACTACATCCTGTTCACGGGTCTCTGACTATGAGATCTCCATTTGCTTGGTGTATTATATTTGATGTATTGCATGGTGCACATACATTCATGCATGCATACATATATACATACATACATACATACATACATCATACACACTTGCTGTCTTTGGATTTTAACCAGGGACCACATCCAAAAGGAGCACACAACATCGAGTCCAGATGCTGCATCCTTTTTCTTACCTTTCCTGTGTAAGATGTCCCTTTTGTGCTGGGGAAGGATAGAGGAGAGCAGCTGCCATGCTGTGGTCCCCTGCTCTAGGGACCACGTATGTATGAGGTTCTGCACCAATTTGGCCTCCTGTCCCCAACTCAGCCTTTTAGCTACTCTATTGGCTCTGATGTTGTGTTGTGTGTGTGTGTTTTACTTTCTTCTCTCTTCCTAAAGCAGTTCTTTCTGCCTCACCCTTTAGCCATAGAACCAGAGACCTCAGTACCAAGGGACATTAGTTTCATAAAGCCAATGCATTTTCAGAAAGAAAGAAAGAAAGAAAGAAGCAAGCTGATAATGGAAAGTGGATTTATTTACATTTTGGCCCAAACAGAGACAGGAAGATACCCACTTTTCTCCCTCTTTTCTGTAAGGGTATTACAATTTGGTTTAAAAAAACACAACATAAAAATCTCAGAAACATGCATATGGTAATTAAGCTGTCAGAGTCGTGAAATCCCTCCTCAGAAGGCAAGTTTTGTCCCCCTTTAGCTCTAGCTGGTGCCACGCCTTTACTTTCCTTCTCCTGTGGTTGGATTCTGAGAAGGGGGACTTATTTCGGTGAGGTCCATTGTTTTAATAGTCCGGTCGCCCAAGGA
>CACVCL010022752.1:0-32977 GCA_902729485.2 Mus minutoides
GGAAGATAGTTTTGCCACTAAATCTTGATCCCCAGTTCCTCTGGGCCCTCCTACTTTATCTGGTGGTGTTGACTACCATTGGATGTTTTCTTTTCTTTTTTTTTTTTTTTTCTAATCATTATTTTATGTACTTACATTTCAAAAGTTATCCCCTTTCCTCACCACCCCCCTCAAAAAATCCCTATCTTATTCCCTTTCCCCCCAGCTTCTATGAGGGTGTTTGGCTACCACACACCAACTCCTGCTTCACTGCCCTAGCAATCATCTACACTGCTTCATCAACCCTCCATAGAACCAAGGGCCTCTCCTCCCATTGATGCCTAATAAAGCAATCCTCTTCTAAGATTTTTTTTTTATTAGAGAAATTCTTCGATTACATTTCAAGTGTTATCCCAAAAGTCCCCGATACCCACGCCCCTGCCCTGCTCCCCTACCCTCCCACTCCCACTATTTGGCCCTGGCATTCCCCTGTACTGGGGCATATAAACATTGCTAGACCAGGGGACTTTCTTCCCAAATAATGGCCAACTAGGCCATCTTCTAATACATATGCAGCTAGAGACATGAGCTCTGAGGGTTCTGATTAGTTCATATTGTTGTTCCATCTATAGGGTCGCAGACCCTTACAGCTCTTGGGTACTCTCTAGCTCCTACATTGGGGACCCTGTGTTCTGCCCTATAGATGGTTGTGAGCATCCACTTCTGTATTTGTCAGGGACTGTCAAAGCCTGCCAGGAGACAGCTATATCAGGGTCCCTTCAGCAAGAACCTGATGGTGTGTGCAGTAGTGTCTGAATTTGGTGGCTGATTCTGTGATGGACCACCCAGGTGGGGCATTCTCTGGATGGTCCAGTCCATCCTTTCGTTTAGCTCCAAACTTTGTCTCTGCACCTCCTTCTATGCATATTTTAATCCCTATTATAGGGAGGAATGAAGTATCCACGCGTTGGTCTTTCTTGATTTTCTTGTGTTTTGGAGATTGTATCTTGGGTGTTCTAGGTTTTTGGGCTAATAACCGCTTATCGGTGAGTGCATGTTAAGTGATTTCTTTTGTGATTGGGTTACCTCACTCAGGATGATATTCTCCAGATACATACATTTACTCAAGAATTTCATAAATTCATTGTTTTTAATAGCTGAGTAGTACTCCATTGTGTAAATGTACCACATTTTCTGTATCCATTCCTCTGTTGAGGGACATCTGGGTTCTTTCCAGCTTCTGGCTACTGTAAATAAGGCTGCTATGAACATAGTGGAGCATGTGTCCTTGTTACCAGTTGGANCTCCAGATACATACATTTACTCAAGAATTTCATAAATTCATTGTTTTTAATAGCTGAGTAGTACTCCATTGTGTAAATGTACCACATTTTCTGTATCCATTCCTCTGTTGAGGGACATCTGGGTTCTTTCCAGCTTCTGGCTACTGTAAATAAGGCTGCTATGAACATAGTGGAGCATGTGTCCTTGTTACCAGTTGGAATATCTTCTGGGTATATGCCCAGTAGAGGTATTGCTGGATCTTCCAGTAGTACTATGTCCAGTTTTCTGAGAAACCGCCAGACTGATTTCCAGAGTGGTTGTACCAACTTGAAATCCCACCAGCAATGAAGGAATGTTCCTCTTTCTCCACATCCTCTTCAGCATCTATTGTCACTTGAATTTTTGATCTTAGCCATTCTGACTGGTGTGAGGTGGAATCTCAGGGTTGTTTTGATTTGCATTTCTCTGATGATTAAGGATTTCGAACATATTTTTTTGTTTGTTTGTTTTTTTGTTTTGTTTTTCGAGACAGGGATTCTCTGTCTAGCCCTGGCTGTCCTGGAACTCACTTTGTAGACCAGGCTGGCCTCGAACTCAGAAATCCGCCTGCCTCTGCCTCCCGAGTGCTGGGATTAAAGGCGTGCACCACCATCAGCCCTTTGGCATTGTTTCATTGAGAATTCTTTTTTTTTTTTTTTTTTTTTTTTTTTTTTTTTTTTTTTTTTTTTTTTTTTTTTTTTTTTTTTTTTTTTTTTATTTATTTTATTTATTATATGTAAGTACACTGTAGATGTCTTCAGACACTCCAGAAGAGGGCGCCAGACCTCGTTACGGATGGTTGTGAGCCACCATGTGGATGCTGGGATTTGAACTTATCACCTTCGGAAGAGCAGTCGGGTGCTCTTACCTGCTGAGCCATCTCACCAGCCCCGAGAATTCTTTTTTTAGCTCTGTACCCCATTTTTAAATGGGGTTATTTGACTTTCTGGTGTTCAGCTTCTTGAGCTCTTTGTAAATATTAGATATTAGCCTCCTATCAGATTTAGGATTGGTAATAATTCTTTCCCAATCCGTTGGTGGCTTTTTTGTCTTATTGATAGTATCTTTTGCTTTACAGAAGCTTTGCAATTTTATATAGTCCCATTTGTCCATTTGTGATCTTATAGCACAGGCCATTGGTGTTCTGTTGAGGAATTTTACCCCTGTGCCCAAATCTTCAAGGTTTTTTCCCACTTTCTCCCCTATGATTTTCAGTGTCTCTGGTTTAATGTGGAGGTCTTTGATCCACTTAGACTTGAGCTTTGTACAAGGAGAAAGGAATGGATCCATTTGCATTCTTCTGCATGTTGACTGCCAGTTGTGCCAGCACCATTTATTGAAAATGCTGTCTTTTTTTTCCACTGGATAGTTTTAGCACCCTTGTTGAAGATAAGGTTACCCAAGATGTGTGGGTTCATTTCTGGGTCTTCAATTTTATTCCATTGGTCTACCTGTCTGTTGTTATACCAGTACCATGCAGTTTTTATCACAATTGCTCTATAGTACAGCTTGAGGTCAGGCATGGTGATTCCACTAGAGGTTCTTTTATTGTTGAGGATAGTTTTTGCTATGCTAAGATGTTTTCTTAAAGAAGCAAAATTCTTTTTACATGCTGATACTCATTAATAGTGTCTATCTTACCCAAACTAATGCAAAGCAAATGTCTGTTTATCATATGTTTGGCTGTACTTGTGAAATATTTCTTTTTCATTTATTTATTTATTTATTTATTATTGATTTGTGTGTTTGTTTGTCTATTTATCTATTTATTTATTCATTTACTTATTTACTTATCTATCTATCTATCTATCTATCTATCTATCTATCTATCTATCTATCTATCTATTGGTTTTTGAGACAGGGTTTCTCTGTATAGTCCTGCTGTCCTGGAACTCACTTTGTAGACCAGGCTGGCCTCGAACTCAGAAATCCGCCTGCCTCTGCCTCCCGAGTGCTGGGATTAAAGGCATGTGCCACCACACCCTGCTGTGAAATATTTCTTTGAGATAAATTTTATCTTCTACAATTTAATATATGTATACAGTATGTTCTAGTTATACTTTTCACTCCTCCTCTATTATTACCCTCTGCCCATCCAAGATTTCCCTCTACCTGGCTATTTTGCATGTATTGCTTAGGGATTCTCTTCCAACCTCAAATGATCCACTCAAGAAAACCCTTCACAACTGTGTCCACCTAGTTGGGTTTTAGTATATTCCATAAGTAATCAAGTTGACAACCAACACTTGCCATTACAAGTCCAACAATATCAGTCTGACACACAAGCACACATCCTGATGGCAGGCTTGGTTCCCAAATGAAAATATTTATCATAGTATAATTTCACTCATTCTATAAAATGCTACAAACATGTCATATATTTAGAATAATAGCAATATTTCTTGAGAAATGTTTAGTCTTAGTGCCCTGTAACTTAAATGTCATAAATATCCACATGTATGAACTTTTTCTATGTTACATTAAATAAAAAAGAATAGAGGAAAGAAAATATAAGCATTAGTTTAATATATGTATGAAATATGCACAAACCACATTCAGAGAAAATCATAACAAAAAGTAAAAAAAAAAAAAAAAAACAACTCATATTAATTATAATCCTCCATTCTGCAACATTTCTTGTGGCCTAGCTGAAATTTATAACAACCTTTCTCTACCACCCATTCTGTTTCCTCCATCTTTAGCATGTACCTCAGCAAGTGTTTGTGCTCTTCTTGAAGGAATGGCCTATTCTGTCATTGCTGAAGTGTGAGGAACTGTTATTAGCCTTTCCTGGATTAGAAGGTGGTAGTTTCCCATTGAAATTGCCACAGGACATTATTATTACATTTAGAGATGCTGTAAAGGATTTTGTGCATTCCAGACATAATCTTCCTTTCTCCATTATGGTGATACAACCCAATAAATTACACCACCTTACATTGATATTTTTTATTAGCTTTATGTGTTAGTTACTTTTTTATTTCTGTGACAAAACAACAGCACAGCTTATTAAAAAATAATCCAAAAAAAAAAAAAAAAAAAACCAAAATGAAACAACAACAACAGCAACAACAAAGCCACTTAGCTTACTTACCATTTCAGAAAGTTAGAATGTCATAGTCACTGTTCTGTGGCTGCTGACACACCATGATCAATACAACACTTATAAAGGAAAGCATTGAATTGGGGCTGGCTGATGGTTTAGATGTTTAATTCATTCCCATCATGGCAGAGAACATGGCATGGAAATGCCCGAGAACATCATTATGATCTAAAAAATGAGACAAATAGAGAGGCGAGGGGGGAGGGAGAGAGAAAGAGAAAGGGAGAGAGATCCCTCTTGTTTGGACATTTCAAACCTTAGGTATCACCGTCTAAGGACACATTTTCTCCTGTAAGGAAACACTAACTTCAACAAGGCCCTATTTATTTCAGTTTACGGAGGCTATTCTTATTCAAATAGCCAGAGTCCATGACAATGGAACAAAGTTATAGTGGCATGGGAGTAGAAACAACAGAGAGCTCACATGTCCATCCACAATCAGGAAGAGGAGAGCATGCTGGTAATGACCAGAGGTCTGTTAATCACACAAGTCCTCAAAAACAGGCACACCTCCTAACCTTACTCCAACACTTTTACCAACTGGAGATCAGCTATTCAAGCATCTGATCCTAATGGAGTCATTCTCATACAAACCACCTCAAGGATTTGTTGTGCAATCATTTTCTGTCCCAGTGAGTTTTCCTTAGGGATGCTTACACATTGACATGGTACAAAGAATGTGCATAACTCATGAGTGGATACACCACTGAATACAAAGGCTAGCCTTCCTTAGCAGTCTTCAACAGCATATGTCAGGTATTTTTTAACATTAGCCTTCCTCGCAGTATAAATCCCTTCCACTTCGTTAGTAAGCTACGTTATTGTTAACTAAGTATGCATGCATGGACATTATAGTTTGTAAAGTTGTTAACCTATAAAAGAAAAAAATATTATCTTATATTTATTATTAGAATTTTACTAGACTGAATTGGTGCAGACATTTTTTTTTTTTTTACTTTTTTATGATATAAGCCCAAGAATGAGATCACTTGGTCATAAAAAATGTACTTAATTTAGAATACAAATAACTATTCCCTCAGGAGGATCAGCTGCATTCTTGATTCGTAACATCCGTGGATGAGGAGCCTATTTTTTTTTTTTTTTCACATTTTCCCCAACATGTTTGATTGTCAGTGCCATTATTTTTTTAATTTTAGACATTCTTGTGGAAGGATAATTTTTACTCCCTGCTTATCTACAGACTGGTTAAATTAGTTTGGAAACTGGTATATACATGGTCACACATTTCTCTGATCTTTAAATTTTTATCTTTTAGAATGAGAGACTGAGTGTGTGTGTGTGTGTGTGTGTGTGTGTGTGTGTGTGCCTATGTGTGTGCATGTGTGTGTGTATGTGTAAGTGTGTGTGTTTGTGTGAATGTGTTACATGATTTAGACTGAATATTCAGAGATTTTTCCTTAAATTTATTTTTTATTGCATGACAATTTGACAGTCTACATAACACTTCTATTTTATGGCTCACACCTAATACATTCACTGTGACTAATAGAATTATAGAACATCTAGAAATTACTTAAATTATACAAGTGTATGAGGAAATCTCTGTGAAAATATTGTGATTCTGTGTCATTTTACAAAAGATACTTATTAAACCACAGATAACTTATCTAAAGCTATCCTTGAGTCAATTCTCCATGGATTCCAATGGGTAATGATATCACAAGTCAGATAATTTAAGAGAATAGATATTTATTGATTTAAAGCAAGTGAGAGAAGATACTGTCTTCCATTTGAATTTTTTGTAGGCTCTTATTTTTCCTTTCTCCTCTCTTTAGGTCTATGTAATAAATCTATATTATCACTAGTACTTTGTGATATTTTCCACATGAAGTTCTTAGCATAGACTTTTATATCACATTATTATAAGGAAGGTAGTCATGTTGTATTGAATATCTACTAAGGCCGATTCTAAACTAAATTAATAACAATCTTATTGGATGAACATATTAAATTTTTAACATTAGGAGTTTTATAATTTGGAGCTTTATTTAATTTTTTATCATGTGTATGTGTGTCTATCTGCTTATATGTATCTACATATATGCAGAGAGTCCAGAGTGGATGTAGGTATAAAATCATCCTAGAGCTGAAGTTGCTGTACTTGGATACTGTTAAGTGAAGTCATATTCTCTGCAGAACAACAACTGCTCTAAACTACTGAACCATCTCTCTAGCCCACTTTATTATGACACATTTTCTGCATTAGGTATAATAATCTGTTTTCTGTTAAAACTTATAGGAATTTTTCTAATGTATTATTTGTCCTAGTTTCTAACTCATTAAGTGACTACAACATTGAATACTCATATTTAAGATTAATAAGCTTAATAATCTAGCCTCCAATCTTTAATTTTTTGTAGGTTAAAAGAGCACAACTGATAAATAAAGGGCTATTTAGTTAAGTGTGTGCATGTGTGTGTGTGTGTGGTGTGTGGTATGTGTTTGTGTTTGTGTGTGTGTGTGTGTGTGTGAGTCAGTGTGTGACTGCAATTGTAGATAAAGAAGCTAAAATTTTGAAAGTGATATATATATATATATATATATATATACATATATATATATATATATATATATATATAAAACATATACACATAATAGCTTGGGATGTGGACAAGAAGGGAATTATATAATTTTATTCTTTTTAAAACTATTTTATTTTATTTTCTAACCACATTCCCCTTATATTCTAAACTTAAAATAAAATAATTATTAAAACAGTAAAACCCAGGCATTAGCAACTTACAGATGAATATATTACATGTGGATGCACTCATAGGTGGAAAGCAAGTTTGTGTTGCTGCAGACACTATTCATCTTTGGCTCAGGCCTTAGAAGCCTCTGAGCTAAATCTGACCTGAGTGTTTCTACCCTGAGAACTAGATTACATGGTATCAGAAGGCAAGATACAATGTTCAAAAAGAAGGAAACAATCAACAGTCCTACCCAGATGTGATCCCAATGCAGCATAAAAAAAAATATCCTGATATCATAAGCCTATGTGTATAGTACTGGAAACATACCTTAGGTAATTAACCAATAACCCTCTGATTGTAATTAAGACCTATTATACAAGAAGTAAATCATTCCTTGTACAAAAACCTTATCCAACTAACCATCTACAGCTAGCTAGTGAAGTCATAGAAATAGGAAGGAAACATATAATTGACAATTTATCAAATCAGTATAATCCCTAATGGCATTCCAAATACTTGATCATATATTCACAGATCAACATAGCCTCCATCTCCCATAAAGAAAACATACTTTTGCAATAGTAAGAGATCATTATAGAGAACCAATAGCTATCAAAATATCAGTCCCAATGATATATTTCCAAAGCTACAAAACTTAAGGTTTAGGGACTTTTGCTGAAGAAGAGTCAGAAAGATTATAAGAGCTAGAGGACTAAGAGGTTTGCAATAAGACTATGTCTCCAAGTAATATGTGAAGCTACACCCATAAAGTCTCACCAACAAAGCTGTCAGTGTGAGCTGAACAAGGCAACCTGTAGATGGGAACACATGGTTGGAGGAAAGTCTGGGTGACTCAATCCTACAATACATACTAAAAGTAAATAAACAGTGTTAAGAGTGAGAGACTGATCTTTTTAGGGAAGAATACACCAATTGGTTATCCAACAGCAAATGGTTGGTCCTGAAAGCAAACACAATTATAATCTAAAAATGAGCAGGTTAGATTTTACAAGAGGTTGACAGATAGATGAGAGAGAGAGGGAGAGAGAGAGATCTATTGTGAAAATTATGGATCCTAGGTGGCTTGAACTTGTGCTAATCACCTGGTCTCTGCTCTAAGTGTTACAATTACAAAACTAAATTTAAAACATTTCTGAACTGGTTAAAAAAATGCACAAGATATATATATATATATATATATATATATTAAATTTTCTATTAATTTTCTTTTTTAATAAAACCAAATGGGGAATGTTGGCATTTTGTCTAAGCTCTGCCCCACAGTTATCTTGCAACAGCCTGGTGTGCCTGACTCAGTATAAAATGGGCTGCTTGCCCTCTCCTCTAGCTCTTGCTTTTGCCTTCTTGTTCCTGGTCTGTCCTCTAGGCCCTTCCCTGCTCTCTCCTTATTCTCCATCCCCCCTCTCTCTCCATGTGTTCATGACTGGCCTCTACTTCTCTCTCCCTCTCTCTCTCTCTTTCTCTCTCTCTCCCCCTCTATCTTTCTCCAGCTCTCTCCATTTTCTCTGTCTCTACTACCATCTGAAGTCCTCTCCCCATGCCCTGAAGAGACTCTATTATATACTATACTGTCTTGTGACTGGTCCCTCAGGGAAAGGGATGCCTCAGCATGGGCCTGCAAAGGCAACCTCTTACCCCAACATCTGACTACACATCCACCAAACATATTTCCTCTCTCCTTAACTTTTTATAAAACATAACAAATTTTGTGATTTGTTTTACTTTTTTCTGTGTGATAAACTAAAATGCAAACTAAATATACAGTTATTGATTAACAATTTACAAGTTCAAATCAAAAACTTTAGTGATGTTTAATAAAATTTACACAGTTTCTTTTTCTTTTAGAATTTTAAGACAGTTCACAAACACTCAAAAAAACCCTCAGCAAAATATTTCGTGTATGATTTCAAGCCCAGCAGTTAGGAGGAAGAGGCAGATGGATCTCTAAATTTAAAGCCAACCTGGTCTGCAAAGTGTGTTTCCCAGGACAGCTAGGACTACACATAGAATCCATGGCTCAGAAAACAATATTTATTAGTAATCTATCATAGAGAAGACTTATTTTGAAAGTGTAGTGTGGATTTTGACATTTAAAATGTCTATAACTAGAAATTAGTTAAGTTACTATAGTTAAATTATACAAATTCATTGTTGAATCTCTGTGTTCTTTACATAGTAGTAAGTGGCAAATAGATATACCTAATTGGCGTTAACCTCTCTTGTAAATTCTAAAATGATTAAATATCATAATAATTATTATATGTTTCTAAATTTATAAAATCTTTGTTTCATCCATTGTGAAAAATGTTATAGCTTGTTTGCTAATAATTATTGTTCTTGAAACATCATCTATGAATTTCTCTCCCTTGTTTATGTACTGTGTATATTCAGGCAGGTCTGTGTATCTCACACCACTACGCATGTGTAGAGTTCAGGAATAAGTTGGGGTACCAGTCCTCACTCTCATGGAAGGGCCTCTTTGTTGTTGGTCACTATACTCTGTATCTTGGCCTAGGAAGGTCACTAGGCCCAAGGGATTTCCTATCTATCTATCTATCTATCTATCTATCTATCTATCTATCTATCTATCTATCATTTCATCATATTAGCTCCTAGATTGCAGATGGAAGATGCAGCAACTGGCTATATTAGTATGGTGATATTTGAAATAGATTCTTTTGCTTGTCTGATGAACATATTTCCCATTGAGCCAACATCCCACATCTGTACTCAATGTTTTTTATATTTTTGTTTTTAATCTAGGGCATGCTGTGTTTGTATTAAAGAAATTGATATTGATACATAATTTGCCTGTACCCACAACTATAGTTATACAAATAATGAAGGTAATTTTTAAAAATTTTTGCTGGGATTAGAGATTAAACATGATACATTGCACATTTTTAAGCATGGATTTTATATGTCTAAGCTACACCTTCAGGTCTTAAGACCCATTCAGTTAAGATCATAATTATATCTGCTAGAAAAGAACTAAAAGAATAAAGCATTCTTCATAGCTTCAGATGAGTAAAAACTAATAGATTTATCACATATAAAACTATCTCCAAAGAATATATTTCTAAATTTGTGAGCTACCATAGCTATACTCAGCAACTTTTATCTAATCAAATTTTTTGAAAAGGGAAACGGTTTGTAAACTACAAAGTAAGGGGGGAACAGTATATTCTTCTTGACTGGATTTGCTAAACCTTTGATGAAAAGGAACTTCCAAATATATGCACATATGCACATAGTTTTAAATTTTCTGTTTATCAAGTATGCAGAAAAATTGCTAAATCACCTTTATCTCATTTAAAAGGAAATGTGCATACCACAGTTGTGGTCAAATGATTCAGCACAGGTAAAGTAAATATCAAGAAGAGGGAGCTGCAAATTTTGTGCAGTTGTCAAGAGCATGTCTTGTCCTGGCAGAGGACCCTGGTCTGTTCCCAAGCACACAAATAGTGATATACAACTATCTATAACTCCAATCTCAGTATTCAGTAGAGCCTTCTTCTGAATACTACAAAAAACATGTGGTGCATGTAGCATTTAAGTAAAAAAAATAAATAAATAGATAAATAGATAAATAAATAAATAAGGAATTAAACAAAAATCTAGCTGTTAAAAGTAAATGTGAAAAATAATAAATTCTTTCAGATTTGTCTTACCTAGGGAAAGTGTTTGAATATTGAACCAGGTTTCCAAGATATAACTGGATGATGGCTTAGGGTTCATCACATGAATTGTTAAAAACTGGGACACCAAAATATGGATCTATCTTTTTAATATTTGGATTTTCAGTTTTTCCTAATGAGGTCTGAATTTTAGGAATTATACAGAATTATCTTAAATACCCAACATTTTGAAAAATGTAATATACATCAGCTAATCTGTACGCTAGATGTGAATAAGAAAAAAGAGTAATGTAAAATGAATATCCAAAACCAAAACAATGCAAGATATATGGGAGAACTTGAATTTTTTTAAATAAACCAAACCAAACCAAACCAAGCATTATTTTGTAAATCCAGTACATGGCATTCTTTGTCTCACTCTCCTTTCATCCATTTCTTGTTTATTGAGGATGTGTGTATGTGTATATGAATGATACCTACAAAGTTCAGAAGAGAGTGCCAGAATCCCTGGAACTGGAGTCATGGTTGATTGTAAGTTCTGGTACGCAGACACATGGTTCAAATATATGCAGCCAAGACATTTATACTCTTAAAAATAAAAGCAAATACATCTAAAATATATTTTAAGTATCTTGATGGGGAAAATGAATTGCATTATTTTAACCTCTGCTACTTCAGTTTCATTAAATTTTAAATCTTTGGTCTACAATTTCCAGCACATTTTGATTCTTTGGGCTATTATTTATTTAATATATATTGTGTCATCTGACTTTTCCTTCAGATATTAAAATGAAAATTGTATCAATTATAGTTATGTTTGTGGATTTTTTTTTTAATTTTTATTTTGGAGAATTCTCTGTCTCTATCGGCAATCTTGTAATGCTTTCTTTTGTAGTATCTAACTTTCAGTTCCACTCCATAGTTGTCCCAGTTAAAGCATTTGCATTTATTTGTAGGAATCTGAACTGGGACAGTTTAAACGTTTTTCAATGTTTGTGCTTTTATTGGATACTTTCAACTTGTCATCAAGTTTCCAAACACTCAGCCTCTTGGCAGAGAGTACTAGTACTTTTATTTGCTGCCTCTGCCTGCTGCTAAGCTTATAAAACCTTCTTCCTGAGAGGTAATAACAATTCATTTGATTTTCCTCTGAAGTTTTCATCTCTCCCTCAATTACCTATTTCCATACATTAAATTACTTATTGTTAGGGTTTTAACTAATCAAAAAATTCTATATTCTATGTTTTGTACCTGTCATATATGCTAGCTTCTGATCTATTTTCTTCTTTAGGACTCTCTCGGCTTCTGTCTCTCTGTCTCTGTCTGTCTCTCTCACTTTCTCTCTTTCCTTGTGTTGTGTGTGTGTGGGGGGGGATTGGTGTGGGTGTGGGTGTGGGTGTTATTTTATATGCTCTTATAATTAATTGATGGAAGTGAGAAATACAATTGGAGGAAAGCAGCGTTTCGGTAGCAGGATCCCTGTTAATCTGGCTGGAGTTGGGGCATGTTTAGTTTGCTGTGTCTGTGGGTGCCAGAGGCTTCACATTTTCTCTAGTGTTCTCGTTTTAATCTCTCCTATCGATTCTGGGTTTCCTTAAGTACACCTCTGAGAATAGCAGCTTTTTCTCCTGTAAACCACTATTATTATACTTGGGACTTGTTTCTCTGTTGGTAAGATGCACGTGGGAGGAAGTATTCTGTAATCTTATGATTAAATCTCAGGCTTCAGAGTCCCTGAGATGTAATGTTCACAAGTGTTTCTCAGCATTTTTCTCCTACTTAGATAAAAGCAGTTCTCCACAGGGTAGAAATTGAAAAGAATGTCCTTACTCCAAGTGGTGGAAAATTCTGCTAAGGTCTTTTCTTCTAAGGAGAAGGCTTTTACTAGAGACAGACCATAGTGAATTTCATCATGATTGCTCATTCTGTACCTGTATCAAAGTGAAGAGTTGTTATTCTCAAATATTACTTCTAGTTTTGAAATCTAGCAACATATAAAAATTCTACAAAAAGTTTTAGATTCCAATTTTAAGTCAAATCGTGCTAATTCTTCATAATAATAATATAATTTTTTCACTTCCTGGCTCCAAAGCCTTATGCTTCTACTGAAGGTATATCACCTATGAGTCAAGGCATTCTTTGGCTTTTGTTGATTTTGTCATCAGTTTGTACTGTGACAGGTACTGTTTTAACTTTTTTTTTTTTGGTTTTCCAGATTACTCAAGTTTGTTAATAAATTTGGGATAATTATCTTGCATGTGGTGCACAGATATACATTCAATCAAAGCACACAAAACATAAAATAAATGAAATAAATATACAAAAACTAAGGTTGTACTCATATATATCATGATTCTCTTGCCTTTAGAGCTGAAGTTGTAAGATTAGCAGTACAATTAAGATTAGTTTGCCTCATTATCAAAGACAGGTAAGATCAAGTTAGATCCATTCTAGAAATCAAGAATACTTACATAATGAAATACCATGAGGATCTGCCAGTTCTTCTGTTTCCTTCCTTCAAAAACTTAACATTGAAATACCTTTTCAGACAGTAAACTACAGAACTGTTAAGGCAAGGGCAATAACCCATTTGGACACCTTTATTTCTTTGACTTTTTATTGAAAATAGGTTATTCTCTAGTAAAATCCATCCCAAGCACTCCTTCTAGATCCATCCTCACATCTCCCCTCCCCTAAACCAACCCTTCCTCTATTTCATATTCAGAAAAGAGCAGGCCTCTAAAAGTCAACAGCCAAACAGGGCAAGGCAAAATACAATAAAAAAAGGTAAAAGTCTTTTGATATTGATGCTAACCAAGACTATCCAATAAGAGGAAAAGAGTCTACAAAGCAGGCAAACAGTCAGAGCTATGCCTTTCCAGCTATTTTTTTGGTTTTTCGAGACAGGGTTTCTCAGTATAGCCCTGGCTGTCCTGGAGCTAACTTTGTAGACCAGGATGGCCTCCTGAGTGTTGGGATTAAAGGAGTGCATCACCACTCCAGGCTTCCATTTCATTTTCTTATTAGACCTTTTTTCATTTACATTTCAATTGCTAGCCTGAAAGTCCCCTATAACCCCCCCCCCCCGCGCCCTGCTCCCCAATCCACCCACTCCCACTTCCTGGCCCTGGCATTCCCCTGTACAGGGGCATATGATCTTTGCAAGACCAAGGGCCTCTCCTCCCAATGATGGCTGATTAGGCCATCTTCTGCTACATATGCAGCTAGAGACATGAGCTCAGGGGATACTGGTAGTTCATATTGCTGCTCCTCCTGTAGGGTTACAGGCCCCTTTAGTTCCTTGGGTATTTTCTCTAACTCCTCCTTTGGGGGCCCTGTGTTCCATTCAATAGATGACTGTGAGCATCCACTTCTGTATTTGGCAGACACAGGCATAGTTATATCAGACAAGAGATAGTTATATCAGGGTCCTGTCAGCAAACTCTTGCTGGCATATGCAATAGTGTCTGGGTTTGGTGGTGGTATATGGGATGCATCCCCAGATGGGACAGGCTCTGGATGGTCATTTCTTACCTCTCAGCTCCAAACTTTGTCTCTGTAACTCCTTCCATGGGTATTTTGTTCCCCATTCTAAGAAGAAACAAAGCATCCGCACTTTGCTCTTCCTTCTTCTTGAGTTTCATGTATTTTGCTAATTGCCTTTTAGAAGTCCCACAAAAACCCAAACTAACAGTCCTCACGTTTATGTAGAGCATCTGGTGCAGACCCATGCAAGCCCTGAGATTGCTGTTTCAGTCTCTATGAGTCCATGTGAGCCCTGTATAATTGATTTGGTGATCTGCCTCTGCAGCTTTTAAACATTACATTTTGCTCTGATAGAGTTTGAAAGCAAGGTGTCAGCCAGCACATATCCTCCCAAACTCTGAGAATAGTGAGAGGCTTGCTTTCTTCTTTCCTGGATTCTTTCATTCCAGGTCTCCTTGGTGTTCTTTGGCTTCTGGTTTCATAATTCTGTGTTCTGGATCACATCATCCTTTCAAATTGTTCTTTTCAAATAAGAACATTGGTCACTGTGTACAATTCACCATGGCTCAAATTCAATTTATCTTACTATGATGACATCTGTCAAAGTCATATTTTATAAGATCACATCCATAAGTTTCAGAAGGGCATGGATTTGAGCTGGGGAACATAAGTCAACACAATACAGAAAACAAATAGTTTCTTTTTCCTTTCTCGAGAATTATGTGAACAGCCATTTCATTTATTTCCACAGACTTTCAGAGTTCCAGACATAAGAGCAACTGGAGTTCTGGTTACATATTCTTATCAAGATTCAAATGAGTTCCCTACACTTTTTTTACTATAGCTAATATTTTAACTGTGATTCTTTAAAAGTTACTACTTAAACAGTTTAAATACAGAATAAAGGACTTAATAAATATATGAAATATATACATTTCAGTAAGCATGTGCTAAAATAAATTGATAAATTATTTGACTATAATTCGAATCAATAGTCAAATTTCAAAAAAAAAAAAATTGAGACAAAACTTTCATTGACTTCCTCTTTAATAAGAAGGGAATTTTATTGTGTTAGTTTAAGACTTAGCCAAAATTAAGCAAAGGGACAGTTATGGCAAAGGATTAAGTTAAGTTCCTGACAGGGCCAGACTGCTGCAATTCTTATATTGTGGCAAAAAGAAAGGACTACAGTTGTATAATAGGAGAGAGTTCACAGATAAGTGCTATTACAAACTTCTATAATCAGCTAATAATTAACTAAGAGAAAATTTCTGGGGATATATTTATAAATCTTTTTAGGTTATTTAAAAGGAAAATGTATAGGCTATGTTGAGATACATGTAATTAAAGCATTGTTTACATTTATAGATTTAAAATATGTAGAATGAATTAAAACTCACTCACTCATTCAGTTTTGAAACCAGATTCTTGTCTCAAATAATACATCACAAGAACTGTTTTTTTCTGCAATTGTTCCTCTCAGCTACCTGTCACTTCCCAGCTCTCTGAGACCCATTCTCCCTGTTTCCTCTTCGGGGGGGGGGGAAGTAGACCAGGCCGCAAAGACACAAAAGTCAAACAGGAGACCACTAATTTAACCTTTCTATTCACATGATGTCTGTTCTTGTTCTATGCACCTGCTCCTATCTATTGCTGGAGGTAGCTTCTCTTTTTACCATGGCAGAAAACATCAACATATGAACCTAGAAGACTATCAACAGGGTCTCCATTGAAGGAGCTAGAGAGAGTACCCAAGGAGCTAAAGGGGTCTGCAACCCTACAGGAGGAACAACACTATGAACTAACCAGTACCCCAAGAATTGTGTCTCTAGTTGCATATGTAGCAGAGGATGGCCTAGTCAGCCATCAATAGGATGAGGGGCCCTTGGTCTTGCAAAGATTTTATGCCCCCATACAGGGGAATGCCAGGGCCAGGACGCATGAGTCAGTGGGTATAGGGGACTTTAGGAGAGGAAACTAGGAAAGGGGATAACATTTGAAACGTAAATGAAGAAAATATCTAAAAAAACATAGAATCATTTCATCAATTTGTTTTCTGGGAGATTTAGGGCAGTACTACCCTATGTCTCTGGGCATGAAGTATCAGACTCCTGGCCACAGTGCAAGGCTCTCTCTTGTGCTATGGGTTTCAAGTTCAAACATTGGTTGACCACTCCTACCATTCCTATGCCACCATTTCTCCAACCATTTTAAAGAGAAGAGAGATTGTATGTCCAAATTTTTATACCTGGGTTGGTGTCCAGGTTACTTTCTCCATAGCCTACAGACTAACTTCTCACATCACAGAGACCAGAATGTAGGCTTGAAGGCTGTTTTGGGAAAAAGCTACATTAAATGAGCTGTGTAGAACTTATCCTATGCAATGGGTTCCTGCTGGCAATTTTCAGAGAGTGACCTTCTATTGAAGCATTAGCCTGGCTTGTTTAAGGATCTTCATAGGAACCCTGAGGAAACAATTCAATAAATGCAACACAGCCTCACCAAATTACCTGGCTACAAAAGTGGATAACCTTGTCTTGTTTCTGATTTTCATAGAAGTGCTTTGAGTTCCTTTTTATTTAATTTGATGTTGGATATAATGTTGCTGTAAATTACTTCTATTGTATTTATATATGTCATTTCATTCATTCTTTCTCCAGAAGTTTTATTATGAAGGGTGTTGAATTTTTCAAAGTCTTTTCCATCATCTAATTAAGTGATTGCACTGGCTAGTTTTGTGTCAATTTGACACAGGGTGGTGTTATCACAGAGAAAGGAGCTTCATTGGGAGAAATGCCTCCAAAAGATCCAGCTGCAAGGCATTTTATCAATTAGTGATCAAGTGGGGAGGTCCCCTTTTAGGTGGTGCCATCTCTGGGCTGGTAGTCTTGGTTTAATAAGAGAGCAGGCTGAACAAGCCAGGGGAAGCAAGCCAGTAAAGAACATCCCTCCATGGCTTCTGCATCGGCTCCTGCTTTCTGACCTGCTTGATTTCCAGTCCTAAATTCCTTTGGTGATGAACAGAAGTATGTCAGTGTAAGCTGAATAAATCCTTTCCTCTCCAACTTGCTTCTTAGTCATGGTGTTTGTGCTGAATAGGAAGCCTGACTAAGACAAATTGGTACCAGCATAGTGGGGGTATTCCTGTGAAAACCTGACCATGTTTAGGGGAGGACTGTGGAAGGACTTTGGAACTTTGGGCCAGAAGATCCATTCGGTGCTAAGAGCTCTGTGAGGTGTTGTGTAGGAGTTTGGAAGATAATGTTGAGAACAATGCAGAAGATGGAGGCTTGGCTTGTGTAATTTCAGAGGAAAGATTAAAGACTCTTTTCAGGGCCATTGCTATTTTGATTGTGAAGATTCTGTGGTTCTGGTTAGCTGGCACTGAAAAATCAGCTGTGATTAACAAGATACCAGAATTACTAAAGTGAAAACTTTGCATTACTGGGACTATTGATGATGGTTACCTGGTGCTAAGAAAGTAGCTGTGATTAAGAAGAGACCAGCATCATTGAGGTGACATCTTCTGGGAAGTGTTTTCTGAGAGCACAAAGAGGCTCCAGAGATAGCCAAAGTTGTTCCTCCTCTGCAGCAGGACTTTGTAATGTGTAAGAGTCACCCAAGTGGTCCCGGTTTTGAAGGCATGAAAGGGTCATGCAGAGCAGCTGAGGCTCGGCACTGTGAGAGGCCATGGAAGGCCATTGGTGAAGGTGCAGCTTCAGTTGCAATTGATGGCCCAGGACTGAAGTGGTTATGCAGTGTTTTGGAGATTCCAGGACCATAAATGACCACCTAGAACAGCAGCAGCAGTACAATACAGGCATCTGGAGCCTGGAGGAAAAGCTGTGTGCTACAAAGGACAGAGCTGGAGAAGTGACCCAAGCCCTTGGAGGAGGCCAGAAGACTGTGAGTTGGATCCCAGACATTGGACAGTTGGAGGATGATTTTTGCATTTGATTGTGACTGTGCCCTCTTGAAAGAAGTAAATATTTTAGCACAGCCCACAGTTAAGAGACTTTGAATTTTAAAAGATATTGGATAATTTAAAAGAATCGAACTTTTAATATGTAAAGACTATTGGTTTTTTAAAGTTGTTTAGATCTTGGGGATGAATAAGAAACTAAGGGTTGAGGCTTACTAGTGATGTTTTGTGTGTCAAGTTGACAAGGGTTTAATTATACTGGCTAGTTTTGTGTCATCTTGACACAGCTGGGGTTATCACATTGAAAGGAGCTTCAGTTGAGGAAATACCTCCAAGAGATCCAGCTGTAAGGCATTTTTCAATTAGTGATCAAGGTGGGAAACAGCCCCTTGTGGGTGGTACCATCTCTGGGTTAGTAATCTTGGGTTCTATAAGAAAGCAAGCAGAGCAAGCCAGTGGAGGCAAGCCAGTAAAGAATATCCTTCCATGGCCTCTGCATGAGCTCCTGCTTTCTGACCTGCTTGATTTTCAGACCTGACTTCCTTTAGTGATAAACAACAGTATGGAAGTGTAAGCTGAATAAACCTTTTCTTCCCCAACTTGTCTCTTAGTCATGATGTTTGTGCAGGAATAGAAATCCTGACTAAGACAGTGATCATATCCTTTTTATTTTCAATTTATAAGGAGTATTATATTTACTAATTTTCCTGTATGAACCATCCTTGCACGTTAGGTATAAAGCCAATCTAATCACAGTGAGTGAACTCAATGATTCGTACTTGGGTTGTTGGAAAGTATTTTATTGCGTTCATACAGGAAATTGATCCGTAATTCTCTTTCTATGTTGATTCATCACATGGTTTGTGTATCAGAGTAACTGCCCTCATGAAAGGAGGTGAACAATATTCTTTTTTTCTTTTGGAAGAAATTTAGTACTGCCATTTAATTATATGTGTAGTAGAAATCTAAACCAAAACCACCAAGTCTATGGCTTTTTGTGTGTTTGTTTGTTCGTTTGTTTGTTTGTTCATTCCATGGAATTGTTTAAATTATCTTACTTTGTTATATAATATATCACATCTGAATGCTCTTTAGCTTTCTCCTTTACTCCCAGCTCTTCCTTCTTCATATCCACCCCAATCTACTCAAGTCTGTATTTGTCTTTACAACATGATAGGCACCATATGGTTATCCATCAAATATATCAAGTCGAAGTAAGATGATTGAAGATAAATAAAGAAACCTAGTAGGTCCCCAAGGCAGTCAAAAGATTCAGAGACTGTTCCTACTGGTAGGAGTTCTATAAGTAGATCAAGGTACACAATCATAACATATATGCAGAGGTCCTAGGGCAGACTCATGCAGGCTCTCTGGTTCAGTCTCTGTGAGGCTTATAAGCTTGTGTTAGTTGTTTCTGTGAGTTTTCTTTGATGTTCTTGACCTCTCTGGTTCTTATAATCCTTCATTAAAGGGGGCTTCCTTCTCATGGCATGGATCTCAAGCTCGACCTGTCATTACTTGGCCACATTTGTAAGCCTCTTAATGATGGTTTCACATTCTTTAGGGGAACAGATCATGATTTAACTTTCATAATTTATACTTTTGGAGAAAATTATCCATTTCTTTTAGATTTTTCAATTTGTTAAGGATAGGCTTTTAAAAATATGTCTTTAGGGATTCTCTGAATTTCCTTGAATATATACTGTTATATTTCCATTTTCATGTATGGTTTTGTTAATTTAGATATTTTGGATCTCTCTTTCTGCCCTTAACTTGGCCTGAGGCAGAGGTGGTACTCCCACACCCAGAGACACCTTGACTCCCAAGAGGTCTATCACAATCAAGCTCATGTGTTCATAGAAGGGAAAAGATCCACTTAGAGAGCAAATTCAGTTAACACCTGAGATAACCTGATGGCGAGAAGCAAGCAAAATAACATATACCACGGAAGCCAATGCCAATTGGCACCATCAAAACCCAGGACACCCACCACAGCAAGCCCTGAAAAGCAAGGCTCTGACCTAGTATCCCATCTCATGAAGATAATAAAGAACCTTAATGAGCACATAAATAACTCCATTAAATACAGAAGAACACAGTTAAACAGCAGAATTTCTTAAAGACGATACACATAAATCCCTTAAAGAAACACAGGGAAAACACAAACACCCAGGTGAAGGAATTGAACAAGACATGTCGCCACTTGAGGAACATCCCATTTCTTTAAAAATTAACTCAGAAATTAGACTCATGTAAAGCTGTATTGGGCTGCCTACATAAGCTATTCTCTGTTACTGCAGGAGCTCAAAAATTAGGCATGTTTTATATTATTTTTTAAATAGTAATTTCTTTTATAATTATTTACATGATTGTGCCTAAGGGAGTTGTATTTTCAGATGCCAGTTTAGGTCAACAGAAGGTGTCAGATTCTCTGGAGCTAGAGTAACATGTGGTTGTAAGCACTGTGATAACAAGTGGGAGTGCTAACTGGACTCAAAGTTCAAGGCAAACCTGTGCAGCACTGTACTCTGTCTCAAGTGTTACATTAGCTATAGTGAAGCAAATAAAGCTAGAGAAATGAAATCATATAGCATATATCCAAGATTTCTATGAAGAATTAGTTATAATATATTTACTAACTTTAATATAGAGTGGTTATAAAGAAATATAATTTGATTTCATATTAATTTAGAGGTAAACTTTTAAAAGGGACACAGACAAACATAAAAATTAGCCTATTAAAAAACTATTAAAGTATATGACAATATATGAGTTTCCATTATTTATTCAAGTAAAGGATAGACACACCACTCCTTTGTATATAGTTTTACATAAGGATTAACAAATAAGTCCTTTTTCTTTTCATAATACGATATCCTTTATTATTTTTTATTTCTGGTCGTCTATTATGGTCCCTTAAGAGTTCGTTCAGATCTAGTGACGACGACAAAGGACGTATGTAGAAATAAAGAATCCGTAAAAGTAGCCAAATGAATAAATGTCAATTTACCTTTAATCTCACAGTCTTAAGAAAAACATACAGACTGCTAGTGTTTCCAGTTGAACTCATCCTTAGCTATGTGATAACCTGTAGGGAATATAACCTTGATTCATTTCCAAACCCGTGGGAATTATGGGAATGAAAGATAATTGAGTTTTTATGAAACTTGGAATTACTGAAACTGAAGATATTAGCTACATGCAACTTTACCTCCGAAAAATACTGCTGAAAGGTAAGAGAATTGATTTCAGTTTGAGCAATTTATTGAGCATGCAATGCCCTGTTTGTGACTAAATCAAAACATGTACACATAATTGTATCAATTTTCAAGGATAAGCAGAGATTTCTTGAGGTCAAAAAACAAACATATATGGAAAATGAAAGTCTCCTCAAAAATATATTATTGAAGACATTGAATATCCTTGCAGCATTGCAAACTAAGAAGAAACATCTGCTTTCCCCCACTTCTAATTATAATGGGCATACACAAGCTATTTTCAGATTATCCTAAATTCTTTGAGCATATATGTTATTTTCCTGATTGTTTTCATTTCTCACAGATTTATTAGCAAAGAATTAGATAGTAAATAATGTTAAAAAGAATTTCAGATTTATGTTGATGAAGTCCCATTGCCTTTTCCAGGACCTGCACTAATAGCTGTTGCAACATCTGTAGTGCTAGGAGGATTTATTTTTCTAGTATTTTTGTTCAAACTGCGTAGAATCCATCCACTGAGAGCATTGAAGAGATGTATTAGGCGAAATACTGTATTCACTTCAAGTACAACTGTCAGCTCATAATTGAAAATCTGTATAATTAACAAATGATACTTGATTATCTTTGAATCCTAGTTTCATTAAACATGTTCATATATTTATATTTTTAAAANATTTTTAAAATGTGCATTTGGTACAATGCTATATAATTACTACATTATTATAATTCTAGTTCCTGATGGTCAGCAGTTCCACATTGCCTTTTCTAATTTTTAAAATACATAAAAGATTGTTTTAGCATTTACATTACTTACTGGAATGGGTTTTTGTTTTTTTTTTGGATTCTTTTCCTAAATATAAAGTGATAACCAAAAAAAAAAAAAATAAATAAATAAACTAACTGACTGTAGAGAACTTTCAACAGTTTACCAATATTTGCTGATCTTGCAGAACTATTAGATTCCATGAGGTTGCTCAAAGTCATCAGTAAATCTAGTTCTTAGAATTCTGAAGGCTTCCCAGGCTTCTGTGAAAGCCAGGCACATACGTACAACACATACAGGCATTCAAGGAAAAAGTCAAACACATAAAATAAAAATAAATATTTTTAAAACTGCCAAGATTCATATTTCACCTATTTTCAAGTATACATATCATCCATCTGAGCCTTCAGCTTGGTCTCCAATACAGTCACCTCCTTCTGGTCACAGCACCACAGCTGCTTATAATGAGGTCTGCTCTATGTCTGCTCCTGAAGCTGCAGTGTAAGCGCACATGCTGATCAGGGCAAAGCATTTTCTATTCCTATAGTATAAGAGCTGGTTAAGAACTGACTGCTCTCTCAAACCTGGTTTGCTGTTACCCTACTTATCTGTTATGAATAAGTGACTCTTTTGTGACCTCTGAAGGAATGGGAGTTTTGTGTGGTTTGTTCTGAATCTTGAGAAACTTGGGGATGCTCTCTTCCACGAACACTTCTGTAATGTTTAAAGTGAAATTCCTGATTTAGGTGCTCATGAATGTACTGGGATGAAGTACTTGTGCAGAACATACTATACATATCCCTGATTAAGTCAATTATCTGGTTTCTGTTTTCCTCTTCTCCCTCCTCTTCCTCTAACTCCTCCTCTTTTTATTTATTATTTATTTATTTATTTATTTATTTTATTTTAAAGGTTCATTCAGAGTCTTCTGGAAATGGATGTTTTCATTTTTCAGAACTGTCATTTATTTAGCTCCACTGTGGCATCCTTTTCGTTGTAAGTTAATGAAGATAAGTGGTGCTCATTCCAGCAGAACAAACATCATCCTCTGATGGTTCCTGTACTATTGTTATTTTCCAGGGTGTGTGTTTTCCTCTCACAATAATCACCAAATCTCATAAAGAAATGTATCATTCCTGTACTGAAGCATCAGAGAGAAATCATTCTGGGTGATGTGATATAGAGGTTGTGTATCCTTGTTGAAAATCATGCTGAAGGAAGGACCTTTTATTCTGCCAGATAAATAAAGGCAATTCCAAGTAAAGGGATGTCAATTTTTCTGTCATACTGTTCTGAAACCACAGATAAGATCACTTTTGGAGACAGATGGGTATTCACAAAGAAAATGGTAGTAACAGCTGTGTAGATCAGAAGTCTTCACCTTATCTTCAACTGGCCTGGCTTAGTTTAGAGAAAACTTCCTTCATGAATATATGTACCTGAGAAACAATGAGAAAAAGTATGCTAGCACCTGAAAGGCACTGTATTATAGCAGTGACAGTCACTTCCTCAAGTGTTTTCTTCTGAACTTCTAACTAGTTAGAGACTATACCTAAGCATCATACCATTACCAACCTAGTAAAATGCTTCTTAACTAAGTTAATTTTTACATGATATTTTTGTGATTCTTCCAATGGTCCTTAAAAAATAACTTCAACAAGTCTAAATGTACAGGAGCAGCACAAACCATGCTAAATTAACTTTTTTTTTTTTAAGACACAAGCTTGAGTTGCTAGAAAATGGGGAATGGTCTGTGAAGAACTGAATGAGCACTTAACTATGATCAAAATGCACTGTATACAATTCTCAAAGAACTAACAAAAATAAGATAAAACAAAAGTGCATCTTGTTCATTCTCATAGGTCCACTTCTCACTGTAGGACACTTTCTTCATAACCACCATCTCATTGGTGTGAATATTTATAGCAAAATCAATGACTCCAAACTCTCATTTCCAATTTCATGCACACTGATAAAAAGCTCTTCAGAGTGATCTTTGCAGAATAGTTTCAAATCTCTGGATTCCTCAGTATTGCTTTGTGCCTGGTTATGAGGGTTATAACATTTTGTTTTTGAATGTCCAATCTTTTGCCTCACTCACTGACAATTATGTTTATTTTTATAAATCTTCAATAGCTTCTGTTGTATGACAAAATATACTGTATTTCTCAGAATTTTTTTTTAGCAGTAATATCTTATTTACCACTGTAGACTTTGGTATAGGATGCACCTATAAAATATTAAGCTTATATGAGGAAAGTTTTTAAAAAATGAAAAAAGAAAAGGAAAAACAAAACAAAACACTGTTTGACTTTAGAAAGACCTACAAAAAACTGTAGCATAAACTGGGTGCCCCAAGGTATGATAATCTTAATATTCTGCTGTATTTTATTTTCCATCACCCATTGCTCATTATAAGGGCATGTGCCTATGCATGGTACCTATATTCCTTTTTTTGATTGCCAGAGATCAGCTGATGGGGACTCAAAGTGGGAACAATTGCTACCAGTACTGGGAACACCAGGGACATGTCCACCCTGGCTTCTTACTGTGAATTATCACATGAAAGAAGGTAATATCTTCACCCAGCATAGCTTTTACTATTTATGCAAGAGTTTAATATAAAAGAAAGTTTTTAGTTTAGTTCACAAAAATGTTTATGTTATTTTGACTTTCCAGAATTAACCAAAATATTTACTTTGTTAATAAAGGGAATGCTTTAAAACGCATTCTGTGGCATCTCACAAATGAACAGTGGAGGCTTTGAAAAGTTCAATAACAAAGTTGATGCTTCTAATGCTAGATAACACCACTTAATGTGTCTTTTGTTAATTGAGTATTTTGTGAATTTTCAAAGCAAAAGAGTTTTGAAAATGAAATTGTTTATGTGTACACATTCATCTTTGGGAGACAAAAATGAATTTAATACTTCCACTAAAATTTCTTCAAAATACACTTGTGTGGTTTTTTTTCAGCATTCCATTTTTGTCTTGTTCAAATTCCTTTTTTGTGTGATTTTTGGTTTTTTTTGTTGTTGTTGCTGTTGTTTTGTTTTTTTCCATAGACAAGGGTGTTTTCAGGTTTGCTATCCTGCTGCCATATTCTTATAAATACTGGTATTGCAGGTATGTACAACCCAACATAGGTTCTGATATAATTTTGCAGTAAATATGTATAATTGTTGAACATCAGTCACAGACATATCAGATATATGTCAGGAGAAGTCAATAATAGTAATTCTGTATTAGTTTCAGAGAGATATTGGTTTAGAAAATGATGAAGAAAGAAGAAAATTAAACATTTATAACACAAATATAATAATATAAAATAGGCTTTTTTTCTCTAAAAACAATAACAATAAGCATAAAATCAGTGTTATTAGGATAAATTAATAATTTCTTTTTTTCACAAATTGAATTACTATCTGTCTTATTGAAGCCGTATATGACATGGTTAATTTTATTGCTTTCATATCCCCCAAGTTACAGAGGTTGCTTTGTGAGTTTTTATATTCTTTGGGTGTGCTGGTTTATTTGGGGTTACAAATCAGTGCTACTCTAGACATGTAAGAGAACAGACCTTAATGTTTTACCTAGAGTGTAAAAATACACAATAAAACACAGTAGGGTACTGTACTGGCTAGTTTTTGTGTCAACTTGACACAGCTGGGTTATCACAGAGAAAGGAGCTTCAGTTGGGGAAGAGCCTCCATGAAAGCCAGCCTTGGGGTATTTTCTTAATTAGTGATCAAGGGAGAAAGGCCCCTTGTGGGTGGGATCATCTCTGGACTGGCAGTCTTAGGTTCCATAAGATAGCAGGCTGAGCAAGCCAGGGGAGGCAAGTCAATAAGGAACATCCCTCCATGGCTTCTGCATCAGCTCCTGCTTTCTGACCTGCTTTTGTTCCAGTCCTTACTTCCTTTGGTGATGAACAGCTGTATGGAAGTGTAAGCCGAATAAACCCTTTTCTCCCCAACTTGCTTCTTGGTCATTACGTTGTGCAGGAATAGAAATCCTGACTAAGACAGGTAGAATAGATGGTTTAATTAATAACATTCACCATTTTTTTTCTGTGTTGGATAAAATACATTTTGGCAAAATAAACTTGTGTTAAAATATTTCTTTCTTTTATTTTTTAAAGATCTATTTATTTATGATTTATACAGTGTTCTGCTTGCATGTTTGTGTGCAGCCCAGAAGAGAGCACCAGTTCTCATGATAGATGCTCATGGGCCACCATGTGGTTTCTGGGAATCGAACTCAGGATATCTGAAAGAGCAGCTAGTGTTCTTTATCTCTGAACCATCACTCTGGCCTCTCTCTTTCTTTCTCTGTCTCTCTCTGTCTCTGTCTCTCTCTCTCTCTTCTTCCTTTCATTGTTTCATTCTTTTTGTAAGATCAAGCAAGGATCTTATTTTTTTCTTTTTCTAGAAGAAGACTTTATTGGGCTATAAATTTCTTTACCATTATGATGACATCCATCTTGGTTAGAGAAACAAAAAAAAAAAAACTGATGTGGCAGGAGAGGTGGCTTAGCATTCCTAGCAGTCATTTACAGCTAAGTGTAGCTACAGTACCTGTCATGAGCTGATCTATTTTGTCTCCTTGAGCACCTGTGCATACATGGTACATATAAAAACTTATTCAGGCATACACACCCACACGCACACACTTACACACATACCTTTACATCAAAGATATGACTGAAACTAGTAATTCTTGTTTCTAAATTTAATTGTTAAGCAATATATATATATATATATATATATATATATATATACATTAATATATATCATTGTAAATTAGCAAATATATCAAAACATTAACAAAGAATGAACCAAAACAAATCGATGATATTTAAAAATATTTATAAATTTCCAAGTGTATTTCCATAGACAGAATTTTACATCAAGTATATTGAAAATGCTCACGATATGGCTAAATTAATATTAACAAATGTTTAGAGATAATTGAACATATTAATTAGAATAAACACATATAATCTACAAAATGACCAAATCACCTTTTCATATCTAACATGCAGTCATGCATAGACTCATGCTTCAGTCACCACTGTTTATTTTTATCAGCTATAGACACCACTATCACCACAGTAAAAGGAGCCTATGTCAGCACTATTTGATTCATATTCAGCAATACAATGATATCTTTACTTCACCCATGATGCAGATGTAAAAATCACAAAGGTAGATTAGTATGTCTCTACATTTTTAAACAAATGTATATTTATATAAATTTAAGCTATAAGACAGAAGTTCAAAGTATAAAAGGTATTTATATATCACAGAATAAGGAAACAATTTGTATTTGCTCACATTACCTTAGGGCTAGATATTTCATGTCAAGATGGACAGAAAGAGAAGATCATTTGACTTGATATGAGACCAAGAATCAGAGAGCAAAAGTATAAGTGAAGATACCGTCAATGACCTGTCTCCAGTGCCTGACTTTTTCTATCCTTTCCTCAGTTCATAAAGTTTAAAAACTCTCAAAATATCACACACTCTGGTATAACAATTTGTGCTCTACTGTAAATATGCTTTGCTATCATCTTTAGATAGTTTACGTGATTTAAAAGGAAGTCGCAAGCATTTTCTTGGGCTATGATGCCATGATTTACTTCAAACCTATGCCAGAGAAAGTAACAGCATAGTGAAGATAAAAGTAAATAGATGTTGGTGGGACAGATAGGAAGCCAGACATAAGATGTAGATTCAGTTTACAATACATCTTGTTACAACTTGTGTACAATAATAGTGCAAAAGGATTAAGGAATTTTTGAAAGAAGTGTGCATAAAGAAAATATTCACTATTTCCAAAAGACAAGTATTCTCTCTGAACCATTCATGTGTAGTAGCTATTTTTAATCTCTTTTTTTTTTGCCAAAATGAACTATATAGTTGTTTGATTATAACTTTGTAAAGCAACCTCATATTTTCTGATTTCAATCCTAAGCAATTTAAAAACATGAAAACTATTGTATATCTCTGTAAGTCTTTAAGTTATAAAAGCAAGTGTTTTTGAATTGTAACATAAAATTGTATTACACATATGTCTAATTGTCAAAACTATATACTTTAAATATTTAGCACTAATATTGTAAAGGTAAAAATTTTAAAAGGTCTTCATTATTATATGTATTTCTATAACTCTTAATTATGAGTTAATGCCATTTAAAAAAGACTTTATGACAGCATGTACACAGTAATTTCATGTATTCTGAGAGTCTTCTTTTCATTTATTAATAAAGATAAATCACCTTTTTATGAATAAGGAAAAGATTTAAATAAGTCAGAATATACATCTACTATATGAATTTTGTTCTTTATTTCAATGTGACTTTTGTTGAAGTATAATTTATGTTAAACTGTTTCCTCTGTGATTTCTTCACACTTAATGAACAGAGCAATAATAGAGTTTTTGAAGAGGGATTTGAAAGCAGGAGAAACGTAGCAAAGCAGTTAATTCTGCCAATTAAATAAATGTTGTGGAAAGTGAATCTTCTACCACCCTGTGGTAGTTTAGAATCATTGCATATTAGCATACTTCATGTGCTTTCTCTGCTTAATTAATGCTTCCCCAATGAATTTGCATTTCAGGTCATATTTAGGAAAAATAAAGAAAAAAGTGAACTGTACTTTCTGCATACACAGACTTGTTTTAGTTTCACAAGCAGCAATAGCACTCACTTGTTATAAATAGTTTAATCAGAAAGCCACAGGTGGCATGAATTATATGATTATTTTAGAGATCTCTGAAATTATTATGCCAAGCTAAGTAATTTCTGCAGGCAATGCTTTAAAATAAAATAATCTAGTTTGAAATTTCCCTGAGTTCCATTTATCATCTATCGCTGTCTTATTTCTCAATCAAATTAAAATTTATTTTCATCTTTTATAGAAAGATAGAATACTATTGTTGAAGTAAGTTGAGATGATTGATTTCAATTTCCATGATCTTGTTCATAATTTATGTTCAATTAATTTTACAATATGATTTTTGCCTAACTGATTCAAAGTTCATCGACAAAATCTGGTTCATGTTTACTACATATGTATATGTTACTGAAGATTTATTTGCCTAAGTATTGCAATATAAATAACACTCAATTGTTTTTCTTTTGACTCCTAAGGATACAAAGTACGAAACAGGAATGGAATAGGGAATTAGGATCAAAGATAAAGTACACGAACCATTAAATTATGGACTGAAATAATCATGTCTCTGCTTTTCTTCATTTCACATCATGCTTTAAATGTGAGAATTGTAAACTAAATCTACATCTTATTTCTGGCTTCCTATCTATCCCACCAACATCTATTTACTTTTTTCTCCACTATGCTGTTACTTTCTCTGGCATAGGTTTGAAGTAAATCATGGTATCATAGCCCAAGAAAATGCTTGCGACTTCCTCTTAAATCACGTAAACTATCTAAAGATGATAGCAAAGCATATTTACAGTAGAGCACAAATTGTTATACCAGAGTGTGTGATGTTTTTAGGTTCTCTCTGAATCTCTGAAACTAGCAACAGACTTCTAAACCAAGAGAAACTCTGTGACTCTGTGTGTGTGTGTGTGTGTGTGTGTGTGTGTGTGTGTGTCTGCACGCGCGCGTGTGCGTATGTGCTCATTTTACTGAATTCATAATGAAGTAATGGCTGAAAATAAATGTTTTCTTGTCTTTCAAGTAGGGAATAGATGTGATATTGCATTACAATTTTTGCTTTTATACTCCTTCTTAGTTACACTGTCGTTATGAGCTAGCATCCTTGCATAATGTAGAAGGCATAAGTTTCTTCTGTTGTTCCCTGCAAATTTTTAAACTGTTTTTAAAATGAGATTATAAAAGTAAAATACGACTTCTAAATGCTTTTATAACTATTTGCAAGTTATGGGTCACTTGATTCCATTCCTACTTCGACTAAAACGCTATCTTCATGTAAATTAGTATTTATTCCAGTCTACCCAAGTAGGTATAGTTTTAGTCTTAAATTTCAGTTGAAAGATAATTATTTGTATGCACAAAATACGCTTCTTAAGTCAGATAATTAATCTATAGTCTGTCCTACTTCTTAGCGCCTACATAAATATTCCATCCCAATAAATGAACTATGTAAGAAAAAGGGAATCTCTTTAAAAGCAGAATAGAAAATATGTACTTCTTAAGTTTAGAATGAAGATATGTACTAAAGATGTAATACAGATAAAAAGACTACTCATTAGACAGTACCAGGTACTCATACAATAATTTACTAGGACAATAGCAGTTTACTTCTCTTTGTTCCTGTCTTATTGCTTTATTGTCTTTATATCTATAATTATTATTGGTAAACTTTTAAGAGGAACAGCATTGCCTATGAAGTATTTTACATTTTAAATATATCATATCAACAACAAATTGAAAATACATTTAAGGGAGTAACATCTTTCAAACATTACAAAACTTTAGTAGTTTATGCAAAGAATGTGGCACCTATTTTGATATATATCCTTCCAGATGAACTTGACAAATATATCAACAAAATTATATAAGAATTAGGATTATTCACATGTGTTAAGTTTTGAATGAATTACATTGTACTAAAAGATTTGTCTATCGTTTTCTCATTTATTCTATGATGTGTAGAGTTTTATCAACTGATCAGTATGCTTTATTTATTTACTTATTTATTTACTTACATGACAAGTGCTGTATCCTCCTATTCTCCCCTCACTGAGACCCTCTATCATCTCCTTCTTTTCTATGAGGGAGGAGCCACCCTTGTTATCTCCCATCTTGGAGCATCAAGTCTCTGCCAAACAAGAGGCATCCTCTACCACTGAGGCCAGACAGGAAATCTCTATGAATATTTTATTTATTACAAAAATGCCTAATTTTTCCATCTTGAAAGATAGACTATATATTTTTTTTATTTTTGGTCACCTGTATCTAGAGGAATAAAATGAATTTCTGTAAGTACACTTTCTGCTTAAATATGTATGTAAATGTTTATACATCAAATCATATTCACTTTTCCTTCAAAAAAACCCACCTGAACATGTACAAATATTTCTAATGCAATACTTATGTTATTTAATTCATAAGTCTTCTGTGACGCATTTCATCTACAAATATCTGAGATGAATCAACATAATGAATAAAAGTCATATTTTATCTTGTAAAAATTGATCAAGTAGAATTTTTATTAGATATTTTCTTTATTTACATTTCAGATGTTATCCCCTTTCCTGTTTTCCACTCCAAAAATTCCCTATCCACTTCCCTGTCCCCATGTTCACCAAACTACCCACTCCTGATTCATGGTCCTGTTGTTCCCCTATCCTGCGACATCGAGCCCTCACAAAACCAAGGGCCTTTCCTCCAATTGATGTCCTACAAGGCCATCCCCTGCTACATATGTGGCTGGAGTGATGGAACCCTCAATGTGTGCTCTTTGGTTGCGTGTTAGTCCTTGGGAGCTCTGAGGGTACTGGTTGGTTTATATTGTAGTTCTTTCTATGGGGCTGAAAATCCTTGCACTTCCTCGGGTCCTTTCTCTAGCATCTCTATTCGGGACCTTGTGCTCAGTCCAATGGTTGGCTGAGAGCATCCACCTCTGGATTTGTTAGGCACTGGCAGAGCCTCTCAAGAGACAGTAAAAACAGGTTCCTGTTGGCAACCATTTGTTGGCATCCACAATAGTGTCTGGGTTTGGTGACTGTATATGGGATGGATTCCCAAGTGGGGCAGTCCCTGGAGGACCTTTCCTTCAGTGTCTGCCCATACTTTGTTTCTGTATCTCCACCCATGGATATTTGTTGTTCCTTCTAAGAAGGACCAAAATATTTAGTTTGCTTCCTTGTTGCTGAGATAATATGTTGAAAAAAAACAAATTAGTGGTGAAAGATTTTATAAACATGTAACAGTAAATATGTTGTATACCTCTTTCATTTCAAAGTGATTAAAAAGGACGCAGTTACAATCAAATCCTAACATAGCCAAACTCAACAGTATAAATAGTTGTATATCTGGCATCATCGAAATGGTCACACTACTTCAGTAGTCAAAAGAACTTGGACAGTTTCATTTTTTCAAGTTCTGCCATTCAAAGCACAGTCACTGTCAAATAGTCTCAAGATGGCTCCTCTTCATCACTCCCACTCTTCTTGTGCTTTTTCTAAGCTCCTGGCATTTCCTACATAGTAAAATCTCCAATGAAATTGATATTGCACTAGCCAATCACATCATGACTTCCATTCACAGATTCTAAAATGCCTCTTGGTTCTAAGCCTCAATTTTTTTCTGTGACCTCTTCATGCCTTTAAAACCTGTACCATGTGAGGGACTTAGACATGCTTTGTCAAGTTCTGCTGCCAGCTAATATTTATCCTTTCCCCACTATCACCTCACCTCCACCCCATATATATAGTCACTGTGGACTTCAACTCACCAGTGATAATTCCAATGAAATACTTCCTAGAAAACAATTGTTTCAATGGCACTTGTCTTTTATCACATCTAGATGAGATTGATTTGTTCCAATGGAATGAAGGATTTACTTCAGTAGTCCTGGTCTTTTGCTTATCACAGCTGATTTTTAAGGCCAGCTTACCTGAAAATACCAAATATCCAGGTATGGATCAAATAGAGTCTTTGAGGGATTTGGAAACTTCCCTCTTAAATTTCACAAGGCAGGCATTCATCATTGGCACTTTTCAGAACAGTATTATCTTCCAAACTCCAGCAGAATAACTCACTAAGCTCTGAACACTCAAGATTTGTTCAAGACCAAGATAAACCCATGCACAA
>CACVCL010022755.1:0-32955 GCA_902729485.2 Mus minutoides
AGAAGAGGACGATTGATAAGCCATCAAATTGCTCCTGACAGGGTGGTTTTAAAAGCTTTTAGAGTGGATGTATAGAGGGAAGTTTTGTCTTCGTGGAGTCGGTATGGCTCATCCGTCTATATTAAATGTCTAACCGTTACACTGAACAAGAATGACATTTTAAATAAGAGTGAGTACTGCTTAACTTTTTAATGTCATTCTTCAGAGCCAAAGACTTGGCTCTTCTGGGCGGGAGGAGGGAGCTAATGTACACAGTTCAATTTGCAATATCGGCTTTCCTTCTTGCCTTGTTCTGCTGTTGCTAATGTGTGTCTCTATTTTCATTGTAATTGAAAAAATTTCCATCTCTAGCGACCACGGTGTGGCTGCTGAAGATTCCTGGCAGTTCTCTTTCTGTCCAGGCTTAATGGCAGCCAACTTGTAATGGGCAGGGAGCTCAGAAGTGGCACCAAGAACAAAGGCTGCTGTTTGAGAGGCACTGGGAATGGGCAACATCATGTAAAGTACAAAAAAATAAATGAATATTAATAAATCAATAATCAGGTGTGCAGTAGAGTGCTAAAACATGCAAAAAATGACAAATGATAGCTGATCCAGGTGGAATATCCATCTCTGTGACCACCGAGTTTCCAGAATGTAAAGGAATAGCTGGACAAAAATGTGGCAGGTGGTTCCGTTTCAGCTTTTCAGATTTAGGATGGAGTAATGAAGACGAGTAGGCAGGGAACCATATTGAAAATGAATGAGCTTAAGCACCAAGGCCACTTCTCACCACAGGGTTTTCTCTTTCCTTAAAACAGCTATTTTGAACTTTCCATGTAACTCAGCAGGTAAAGGTACTTGATTCTAAGCCTGATAACCTGAGTCAGGGCCTCAGAAGATGCATATCGAAAGGACAGAACTAAACTGAGTCCTGGGAGTTGTTCTCAAAAACCTATGTGCGTGTGTGTGTGTGTGTGTGTGTGTGTGTGTGTGTGTATGTGTGTGTGTGTGTGTGTGTGTGTGTGTGTGTGTGTGTGTGTGTATGTGTGTTTACCAAGTAAATAGTAAATGTTTTTAATCTTTTAAAAAAGTAAGGGAGAAAGAGAGACAAAATATGGTTGCCATACAGGAAGTATACATAATGATAGGTTTCATTGTGACATTTTCATGCATGCATATGAAGTATTTTGATCATTTTCAGCCCCATTCCCCACTTCATGTTCCTTCCATCCACTCTTTGGATCCCCTTTCCTTTCCATATTAGTCACTCTTCTAAGTATGTGTGTGTACATGTGTGTATATGTGCGTGCGTGTGTGCGTGTGTGCGTGTGTGTGTGTGTGTGTGTGTGTGTCCGTGTGTGTTTGATCCAGTGAATTCAACTATGGTTGTTCATAGGAGCCAGAGTGAAGTGTCATTTACAGGAGCATGGACACCTCATCAATGGCTACATGACTGAAGAAATGGCTGTCCCTCCTCCCAGTAACTCTTAGCTGCCCATCGATTCTCAGGGAAAGATGGGCCCTCATGTCTCCATGACAGCATAGAGCATTGACAGATTTAATCTCATATTGGTGTTGTTTGTTATCCACCACTGCTATGAGTTCAATAGTGTAACAACCACACCCTTGCCTAAAACAGAGCATGTCACGATATTTCACGCCTTCCTCCACTTTTTCATCTCCATCTTATACAATGTTATCTGAGCCTTGTAGGGGGTGAGATGATTTTCCATATATGACCAACCATTTAACACTTTGATCAGTTATGAATCTCCACTTACCACTGTGAAGATACTTTTATAACCAAAACTGAAAAGAGAGCTAATCTGTGTGCAGGAACATCAATATTTAAAGAACTATTTTATTTACATATGTCCATCTAGCAAAATAGAAATGGTAGTGACTTAGTGAGAACCTGTCCCTTTCTCTTATGATGAGACTTACAGTCCCTGACATAAATACCTTCACATAGAGTAAGCCTCAGATATAAGCAAGAAACATTTGCTTACTTCCCTTCTACAATAGTTTTGCTAATGTTCCACCAGGGGTCATATTTTGCCTGGCAGATCAATAATCTACCAGGAGTTCTGTGACTAAATTAGGTTGTTGAAGATAATGTTCCTCAGACGGCCTGCACAGAACTCGGAGTAGTGTGAGGACTGGCCTGAATGGAAGGAAATTTTATCTCCTTTCTAGCTTAGTTTCCATATATTCTATGACCAAAGCATGTGGTGGTCTGCCATGGGAGCTTACTATCTTGTTTAGAGCAATTGCTAGCCATGGCGACTGACCACCTGTTCTGTTCTCTGTGTGTCAGTGGCCTCCCTAACCAATAGCTTATAGGGCAGTAGCACACCTCTGAGGATTTCATTGATGAACATAAGGCGGCAGACAGCAAAGTTGTCTGTATCAAGGCTTTTATACTGTGAAATGTGTTTTCTGCTGATCATGTTTTTTCACAAGTGTTTTGACAGATCTATGTTCTATTACCTCGGGGCTTGGGAAGTTGTGAAGGTGTACTGTCCAGATTGCAGTTGCCTCTTAGTTCCCTGAGGAAAAACAGACTCTGTTTTCAAAGCAAAGGAGCTTCTGGGGAAGAGGAAGGGAGGCTGCTATTGCCTTTTCTTCTGGGTCTGAAAGTGACTCTGTCCATGAAAGATCCACCGCTCTGATACTTCTGCAAGTGGTTAGCAGACATCTGTTGCACAAACAGCCATCTCTTTCAACTGTTGCATTCTGAACACTTCTAGGCATGCTGAAATTTACAATAGTCTCACCTTCAGCAGTCACTTTTAACCCTGCTACAAGTAGCTTGCTATAGGACACACAGGCTCTAGAGAATGTCTATCACCTACCTGGGGTGTTTATCTATCCGTGGGCAAAGATGTGTGTGCATTGTATCTGCACTGCAAGTTCCAACTCATGTGGCTGGCATAGTCTTACTTAATGTTCTTGCTTTGTCTCTGTCTGGACTTGTCTACACTCCCAAGTTCAGTTGTGCTCCAGGAGTGAGGATATGTGGATGTCTTTCACCATCATTGTTTGGATGGCTGACCTGTGAAACCATAGGTCCGGTAGCATGTATTAAAAGAAAAAAAAAACCCACCTCTGTGGGCTTTGTGGTTTCAAGCAACTTATGTTTTGTAAGTTGTGTTGATTGATTTGGGCCAAAGACTTTCTCCCATGAAGGGATACTTATCTAAACTACATAAGCAGAGGTAGGCATCCATACACATGCTGACATAGATCTCCCACAATATATTTATTATTATTATTATTATTATCATTATTATTATTATTATTATTATTATTTTGAATTTATGTTGTAGCCCAGGCTGACCTTGAATTTGTGGCAGGCCTCCTGTCTCAGCATCTCTCAGTGCTTTGATAACAATAGGAACCACTATATCTGGACTGCATTTTCTTTTTAAAAAACGAATTTAGTTTTTATTTTTATATGTGCAATGGCCTATATACATGAATGTGCATCCCATCCATGCCTGTTGCTCCCAGAAACCAGAAGAGGGCATCAAATAAATAACTTGAGTTCCAAATGGTAGTAAGCTATCATGAGTGCTAGAAACTGAACATGGGTCCCTGAAAGGACAACCAATGCTCTTAACTACTGAGCCATCTCCCAGACCCACATTTTGTCAAGATTTATTATAGAAATAGAAGTACCAAGGATGCAAATGATCTGTCAAGTCACAATCAGGATCTTGTCTAAACATAGAAACATGATTGGAGGACCAGTCCTCCTGACCCCAAGGAGGCCCATTCAGTATTGTTAGTGCCCCTGCTTACTCTGTTGCTTACTTGGTCTGTTGTTAGCCATCACTAGAGTCCAGAGAATCTTGGTAAACTCAATCATGATCAGAACATATGGTACAGTGCTTTTGACACACATCCAGAACCATGTATTAGATGACCCCACCTGTTTTTCTACTGCATCTGCAATATATCTACACAGATGCCTTCATTTTGCTTCAACATTATGGAACATTATGTTCACATTTATATCTCCCTCTCCCTCTCCCTCTCCCTCTCCCTCTCCCTCTCCCTTTCTTCTCACTCCTAGCAATGTTCTCTCTGGTGACTTTTAGGTTCCATCTCCATGTATTCTCAGACTCCCCAGCTCCAGAGTAACAGTTCATCATCCTCCCTTTTGATGAAGTTCTTTCAGACTTTGCAGTCATTACACGACTATCCCACATCTCCTCTCTAGGGAAATGTGGAAGGTAAGGCTCTGGGGAGGATCACCAGAGTGGCCCTGAAGAAATCCTGGAATGTTGTATTCAGAATATTAGCTCCTTTCAGGCAATGCATATTTTCTGCCATTTAGGTTTTTCAATTCCTAGATGCAACTTTGAGAATTTCCTTGTGATTTATAGAAGAGTTTACAGTCTCTCAGGGGACCATTTGGGAAGAAAACCTACAAGATGTGATCACTGCATTTAAATGAATTCTGGGCCTTGGATGGGAACATGATACCCTGTAATTGCCCATTTAACAGAATGTGAGGCAGGAGAAAAAAAAAACTTTACCAGTTTTCCTGGCATGGCTTCTGAAAATGGATATTTATGCTGATATGGTACATGTCTACTCCTCTTAGAAACTATGCCACCCTTTCATTTACATGCAGACCACAGAGACACTCACTCTTTAATGTTGACTGTGATAGCAGCTTAGGTAGTCTCACACCCTGGGGGAACCAGGCTTCACACTTTCTCTTCTCAAAGGCAAAGCTCAGTGTGTTCCCCACATACCTAACTGTAATGCACAAAGGTTATCCATGATGCTAGATGGATGCATTTCTCAGTGGGATTTCTTCACTATTCCTCTGTCATGTTCCCTCTTGCTATATGGCTCAATGCAGACAGTTTTCTCCTATGTTAGGTGCCTTCTGGCAGCCCAGAAGTCCATTATACCTTTCTACTCTGTCTACATATACTTTCCCTTCAAGCCAACATACAGTTCCTCTTCACTTCTACATACCATTCTCATGCTGTTGATTGAATTATCTACCTGGATTCAAGTTCATAACAAACCTCAGCACATCTATGAATGATGTTCATAGGCATGAAGTCTAGAGTTAAAATTTTGGTCACATGTGACTTTTCCTAAGGAGACATGAACAAGTGCCTATTCACCTCAGACAGAGCACCAGCAGAAGGTCAAAGAATCTATTCCATCTAAGTCTAACTTGGTGGATCAAAGAGTTTACTGGGGCTTCTAATAGGAACATGGGTGATTTAATGACAGCTGCTCTAGTGAAATGCTCACCCCAGATTCAAGACAGTCACATCCCTGAAGCTCTTTAACCAACCTTCAAGCAACATCACCAAAGTGTCTCCTCCTCTAAAAGCGAATGCTTTAATGTAAGGGACATAGATATGCAATAGATCAGGCTTCTGCGGGGGGAAAACTGTAATAATTCACTACAAGGCTTGACTTCTACTGCTGAGAAATATATAGTAAAAGCCACTAAAATGATGTTCACTCATAAACCATACTCTTGAAGATACAAATATGGCCACAAATGCTTTATAAAATTCTTATCTTGGAAACATGAGAAATCTATGCCTTATTCATTGCTTCTGTACTCTTAGCAAATTCTAAACTAGAAGCCATGTCTCCAGCATCGATGCCGTGTGTCTTCCCTCAGGTGGCTTAAGTGTTTTTTGTTTTTTTTTGTTTTTTTTTTTTTTTTTTTTTTTTTTTTTTTTTTTTTTTTTTTTTTTTTTTTTTTTTTTTTTTTTTTTTTTTCTTTCCAAGCCCCCATCGTTTTTAATGGCCTGGTTTTTCTATAATAGCTTATTGTTCCTAGAGTTTGCTTAAGGTTTGTGGGCCTGATGTCAGACCTGCAGGCCCGGTAGCCAGCACTGTTTCTTCTATCACAAGCTCCACTCTCTTCCTCCACCTGCTGCTTCCACCAAAATTGCTGCTACGTCTCCGTGGTCATTGCTGTGGCTGGCACTGCAGCATTGCCTCCCCCATCCACTCTTTCATTGCTGCATGAGCCTGGGCATCAGACAAATGTCCAAGAACTGGTGCAGATGGCCATGCAGCCACTTCTGTGCTCCACTCTCTGAAAATGTACTGGCTAGCCACTAAGGGGGAACACGATAAAAGGCAATGAGCATTTGATCGAAAGGATCTGGGCGGGCCGGGCGTGGTAGCACACACCTTTACTCCCAGCACTCCGGAGGCAGAGGCATGTGGATTTCTGAGTTCGAGGCCAGCCTGGTCTACAGAGTGAGTTCCAGGACAGCCGGGGCTATACAGAGAAACCCTGTCTCGAAAAACCAAAAAAAAAAAAAAAAAAAAAAAAAAAAAAAAAAAAAAAAAAAAAAAAAAAAAAAAAAAAAAAAAAAAAAAAAAAAAAAAGGATCTGGGCATGTGATGCTGGATTTCTAGATTTTAGTTTTACAGGATGAATGAAGACTGCAAGATCCTCCTCGGAATGCTTCCATCTGTGCATTACCTGTAGGTATCTTTAGAGGGGACCCAGGACATCTGAATGGAGGCAGCCAATCCTAGATCATAATCAAGGTCTGGGATTTAGCTTCTTGGCATTCTATTTTGTGAACATGGCACAGAGACATATACATGCATAAGTGATCTTTTATACATGTGTACATATACGTACGTTATGTGACTTTAACCTGGGACATGTGAACAAATGCATTTTCATTCTGGATAAAGTAGCAACAATAGATCAACATAAAAATTTGTGTATTCTGCAGGATGAATTCAGCATACTTTTAGAGTTATTTATAGGAGTATGGGTGATGGGTTATTCTCAGGAATACAAGTGACTCGAAGGCAGTACGGGTAGTAGCTCACATAACCAGAATCCCTGGAGCTTCCTATAAACATACGGGCTACTGCAGTCAAAATTTTCCTCTCTCCAACAACTGTTAATTGTTTTGATTTATAATGTTATGGAGGACCTTATGAATTGTATAGCTTGCTTAGTTGCTTAGTGTCCTGACATTATACATTTATTAACTTCCTGAGGCTTACAAACTTTTTCTTCCATCTAGGTAGGAATGTTTCAATTTTGAGGGTCTAGTTACACAACAGCTTGTGTGTGTGTGTCTGTGTGTGTCTTTGTGTGTCTATCACTCTGTGTGTTAATATGTATGTGTGTTTATGGTATGCATATTTTCAAACATGTGTGTGTATCTATGCCTTGTTGCCCTCAAAACTACTGTAAGTTTTATAGAGAAAGAGCTGATTTTCATTTTAACTACATGAACCCACAAGCATTCACTCTGCTGTTAAGCTGTGGGAATCCACAAATGTTTCAACATGGAAATTATTTAAAATCCAATCAAAACAAACAAACAATAAAACAAACTTTTCCATTCATTGTACTTTTTGTCATTAAAGCTCAAAATCATTGGGAACCAAACACTTGATATTTTACAGCAAACTACCCAGCTAGCATATGAAAAGCTCCCCAAAATGACAAGGGAAATCAAAGAAACATAAGTGTATCACGCCATAATCCTTGCTTTTATGTGCTTAACAGAAAAGATTGATAATGAAAGAAAACATAAGTTTCCCCTAACATAAATGCACTTTATTGTTCTCAACATATTAGCAAAACACACAGAAAGCTGGGAAATTTGAGTCTATGCAAGTCCCAAGCTTACACTTACCCAACTTTCAATTTGAGAGTCCAGGGATTCTTGAACATGGCATGAGAAGTATGTAATAATAAACCCAGGATAATTGGATTCTCTGTGTTATTTATTTGTTTATTTTTAGTTTGAATGTCTTCTTAACAAATGCAGCCCTAATATTTTTTTTTTCTAAAAATCTTTTAGAATTCACCAGTGGACCTAATCAGTACATCTATAACCAGCTGTCTGAATACCTGTTTATATAGCATTAGCATTTTCTACTTTCTCACTCAGCCCTCTTTGCAGGACTTTACAACAAGATCTGTGGCCACACTCAGTAGCCAGTCTTCTGGTACCTACTGACTGGCTGCTTCTGCTCTGCCTGGAGCCAGGAAAGGTGTCACTTCATTCTTCCTTCCTCTGCATTTCCACATGGAGATTCTGATGCCCAAGGCGAAAGGTGCTAGGCCTGTCTGCTACAATCTTCAAATGTTTACTGAAATGCTCCCAGATATCTCCAGATATCAGCCTATGTTACTGGCTACCTTCCTAAGTATTTGTTGTTCTGTCTAGGTGCTGTCTTCATGGTTAAGATAAAAAAAAAAGTAGTAAAAACAAAAGAAAACCAAGAAAATGCTGTTACTGTTTTCTTTTCCCATTTTTCATATTTGTCTGTGAATACCAACTCTTTTTCCTGTACATATATGCAAGGCAAACTGGAAGTGAGATGATTAGCAAACTAAGACAATGGCCCAGAAAGGGAAGCCGTGCTTGTGGCAGTTGGGAAGGAAGGAACTCTTTGGTCCTTCCTGTGAAGGATGTTGCACTGTTTCTCCTCTGCATCAGCTTTTCCTTCAGTTTCCTTTTCTCCTTACTGCTTCCTTTCTCCCAACTCCCATTCCTATAAAAGAACTGATTAGCATACCACATGCCCCAGTAATGAAGCGTCACACCAAATGTAACATTAGAAAGATAGAGAAGGGTATGGCTAATTTTGTAAAAATCAGCACCAGCTTCTGCTTCGGAAGGGAAGGTTTTATGTGTGGAACAGGCTGAGTTGTGGGTAGCATGCATGGCAGAAGTGCTCAATTGTATAACTTCATGAAATCCATAGTGCTTTCTGAGGATTCCCAACCTCTTGAGCTGTTTCTCATGGTCAGGGTCAGTTTCAGTTCTTGACCTTATTCAAGAATGAAGTCAAAGTCTATACAGATAGCCAAGTATCTAGGAAGCTTCATTCAAAGCAAATTGACAGAAGAGTTCAGATCCACTGCCAAGATTGACAGCAGGATTTATAACTGAGAATACTCAATGCTTTTCTAAAAGAAGAGGATCTGCTTATCCTCTCGATTACTCAATCTTACCTATGTCTAGGCATTAGTAGAGTAACACTGAAGAGGTTTTATTTAAATCAGATTGTTGTTAAAGTGGAAAGATTCTCAGAGAGGAATATAAATACAGCTCAATGTAATTGGGGTCCTAAATTGCTAACAGGCTCCATGTTATGCTACTTGGTGTAGGGAGGACTGTGTGTGGCTCTTGCAGAGAACAGTCTTGGAGAGCACATTACCATTAGAAAAGGAATGAGCCTGCATATAGCCCAAAATAAGCAGGGTTCCGGATTGCTAAGCAACTTCTGATGCTTGCCTGTAACAGCACTGATGTATAAGGCATGGAGTAAAAGTCAATGGAACTTAGTTCAAAAGTGATATTGAGAAACCAGAAGCAAAGGAGCCAGGATCAAGGAATCCCATTTAGTATGTGACACCATTCTATTATTCTGCGCATTTATGTCACTTCCCATCTGCTGCTGTGTCTTCCTAGGTTTGTATGTTTTTTAAATATGAAGCAGATACTAATATTTTTGTCTACTTAGTTTTAATCACATTTAAGTGTTTCCTTGAGTTGATTCTTGATAATAGAGATGACTTGCCTATGGCTTCTGCCACATTCAGCATCCATGCCTGCTTGGGAGTTTTTCCATCTGTCTTGTCTTCTACCATACAAAGTGTTGCTGTGCACAGCAATGGTTTCATTTCCTATCAATGCCGATTATAATTCAGTGGGTCTGCAATTAGATTGAAATTCTGTAACTAACCTGTTGTCAAAGGAATTTCATTCACAATAGCCAAGAAAAGAAAAGACAAGACAAGACCATGGGATAAACTCTACTAAGGAAATGAAATACATCTACCATAAAATAATATTAAAACATGGAGAAATAAACTAAGGAAGATACTATAAGTTGCAAAGAATTCTTATACTCATAAATCAGAGGAGTTAATCTTGCAAAAATGGTCATTCTACCAAAAGCAGCCTGCAGATTCAAGGCAATTCCAATAAAAAAAAAATTCCAGCTCCATTCTTCACAGTAATAGAAAAGCAATTTTAAAATTTCTATAGACAAAAGAATAACCTCAGATATGCAGAGCCATCCTGAACTCCTCATATTGAGACCATACTGAGCTGTAATACTCTAAGCCCAATCTCAACCCTTGCCCCCTGGTGGGCTATTCCCTTCAAAGTTTTCTTATTCCAGAAAAGGCATTGGCTATTATGTGTGCCTCAAAGTAAGCTTTCAAATGCATGGCGACTTCTATCTTATGAAAACTGTGTGCCATCATGCCTTAAGATGTCCGTCCTACAGCGCTTCAGGATATAAATACAATATTTTCAGATTGTTCTGGTAGTTTTCAAGAACTAGAAATAATGACTTTACATACAACAATTTTGTATATTACAATAGCTTTAAGCAGAGCATATCGCTTTTATTCAATTAGTTTTATTTAATTTTAGATAGCACCACAGGTTTGGGGTCCATTCTTTCTGCTAGCAATGGCTTTTATGTATTTGGGCTAAATCTCTATGTGCCAGTCTTGGTTTCCAGGGGCTATATGAAAGTCTAACATTCACACCATACAGATGGCTGGAGAAATTGAGAATCAGATGAGAACATTTTCCTCTAAGTGGCTCAGTTTCATTCTTCATGATTTTCAATGACTGCCTTTAGGGTGCCATGCCCGGACAAGTGCAGATAGGTAACCATATCCTGTGTATTGCTAAGGATGAGTCTGTGTACCACAACCTAGCTGTGGTCCTGTTGACCACATCCTAGAGAGATAATACCCTTCTTTATTTTCACATATGAATAGCTTGGGAAGCATTGAGGGTTTCAAACTTCTCACTCAAAGATCTGAATCTGAGCAAAATCCATTTTTTTTTTCTCTTCAGAATGAGAAACTGAAGAGCAGGGGGAAGAGATTTAGAACTTAGCCCCTTCCCAGTGTCATCTACACACATCTCTTCTCTCACTCTAGTAGAGCAAGTTCAGGTGAGCTAGAACCCTCCTTAGATTGCTCATGACAAGAAGAATAGCATGCACATATACTCCCGCTTTCTTTTTTGGTTTTAGATTCCCCCAATCTTTCAAGGTTATTCTCTTGGTTTCAGAGACCACCTGCTTCCAATCAGAGAAGACCAAGAAAGCAGGGAGCTGTTCCAAATGAAGGATATAGTATGCTTTCACTTTCCTTACTACTTTGTCATTTAGATGAAGGAGAAAGAGAAGCAGGCCATGGTTGGTGTGAGGGATTCCTACCCCCCCACACCCCCCAACTCTCAATGAGCATTGCAGGACAGGGACTACTCTCCTATCCCCATAAACCCTTAGACCTCAACAAGTTGGGTTAGGTCCTTTATTCTCAGTTCCGGGCCTCAAGTGAATTCACCAGGGATGAAATATGCCTTTTAGTGCATCAGGTGTGATCATAAGTCCAGTGAGGTTTGGCGACTTTTCCCCCATTTATTTATTAAAAGCATCAAATGGAGCATGGGTAAATGAATGGTTCCTATTTTGTCCCCTGATTCTGTGGATATTGCCTGAATTCTGCCAAGGGAAAACAGTTATTCTAATTTGTGAAAACCTGCTGCATCTCTGAATGTTTGATGCAACCACAGGGTGTGGGGGGCAGGGGGAAATAGACAGATTTTAAAAGGTATGGCGTGTCTGTGACATTCAGTCTTAATTTACACGTTTGTGCTCACAGATGTAAACCTACAATTTCATAGGTCCTTTCACCTTATTATTTCAGCTGCCCTAAGGCGGTTAAGTGGAGCAGGATATATGCCAACTTGCCCAGGTGGGGCAAAACACCTCAGCCAGTAATCGAACATAAAGCCAAACCGAGAGATCTCATATCTGATACATTTCAAGCTCACTTACAAGATTTATTTTTTCTTCTTATAGTTTGTGACTCTCCAAGTTTCCTATGAAACTGTAACTAATATAAAATTGAGCCATCAATCAATTAGGTAAAAAGCAACATCATTATTTTACTTGGGTGCAGTCCATCTCTTTCCTGGGCAAACATCACATCACTGTGACGCTTTAGAATGCAAATGTCAAAATTAGCCCTTTCCTCCAGCTCAGAGGTTTCAACATGAGAATGCTTCTTGCTTTTTCAGGAGATCTAACTTTGATGACTAACACCCAAAATGGGCAGCTCACAAACTGTACGCAGCAAGTGTAACTCCAGCCCCTGAAAATTTGATGCCTTCTTCTGATTTCTATCACTATACATGCAAACATACATACATACATACATACACACACACACACACACACACACACACACACACACACACACACACACAGAGGAGACAGACAGACAGACAGAACAATAACATTCTTGTTTTAAAAAGAAAAATAGCCCTTTTCTGACCTAGATGAGAACACCTCTGGTCTCTTCCCCTGCTTCTCTGTAAGTGTTATGTCATAGTTCTTCAAACTAGACTCAAGTACGTCACCCCACATGATTTCTCAATACAGTGTTGGAACATAGCCATTGAAATGTTTGTTTGTTTGGTGTGTGTGTGTATTTGAGAGAGAGGGGGGAGGAGGAAGGGAAGGAGGGAGGGAGAGAGAGAGGAGAGAGAGAGAGAGAGAAAGAGAAAGAGAGAGAGAAAGAGAGAGAGAGAGAAAGATAACCTGTACACATAAAAGTAAACAGTTTGCCCCCGGAGGATCCTAGAACTGGAGTAACAGACAGATATGAACTGTACATTATGGGTATTAGAAACCAAACTTGTGCCTTTTCTAAGAGTAGCAAGCACTCTAAACTTCTAAGCTATCCCTTTTGCACATCATACACCAACTTTTAAAAAAAGATAATCTTTATATGCATTTCACAAGCAAGAGATAACATAAAGCTATAAGATAGTATCTGATCCAAGATACTGTTGTTGAACAAGTTAAGATGAGGACTGTTTCAATCAGGTCAAATAACATTCCTTTCACCTAGTTGGTTTCCCACTCATGTGGAGCAAGGGCCTAGCATCCACTTGGCCTTCTGATTCCATTCTGATGTAAGTTTTGAAAAACATCTCAGAGCAGTAGGACAGGGTGGACGTCTCAATTTCCTCCTTGACCATTGCTGGCCTACAGGAAGACAGATAAAAGAGTTATTTGAACATTTTTCTTTAAATTAATTAGAATAAAAAAATTCCTTTGTACAAGCAGGTTTTCTTTTTTAAAATCTATGAATTAGAGATGGCAAGCTTTATTTTATGACATTGTGATATAAAAAATATGCACTTGATGTTTATCCATAGTCCATAGCAGTAAGCTTCTAGATGCCTTGGCTTGGCATTTACTGATGTATTTGAAAGGAGGAGGCATTGTTTGTTATTCATAAACATCCACCTTTTTCCTCAAGCACATCCAAGTTTATGCTAATAATGCCTCTTATAGTAACAATCTGGTTGCTAGGAGAACCCACTTGTGGTTAGAGGGCTGAAACTCTCAGTGACTATCCTAGTTTTCCTGGGGGAAGGGGCTGTAGATTGGTATAATCTATAATGACTAAAGATGAAGTCAACCATGTCTGTTCTGTGAAACATCCATAACCACCCAAAGTGTTGGGCTTCAGAGAAGCTCTAGATAGAAGAGCAGTCAGAAGAACTAGAAAGGTTGAAATGGTGGGCACTGGGGTGTTTAACAGTATAGAAGGCGTTGTAGCCTCTGGTTGGGTTAACAGTAGTCATGCTATCAGAAGCTCATTGCCTCGGAATAGCTCTATGTTCTTGCCATATAAATTTGAAGAATTAGTTCCACAAACAATGGGGAAGGTACAGTTTTTAGAAAGCTTGTGGTACACTTATAGGTGGGACATTAAAAGGAAGAAAGAAAGCTGACCCCCTATGACACAAGAGTGGGTCCCATAAATAGAGGGCCATTGAACTGGGGAGTTTTGTAGGAATTATGGCCAAGAGTGAGATAAAGTTCAGGCGGGTAAACTCTAAATCCAGTTGTCCTCCCAACAAGGTGTCCATGTGCCTCTCTATCCCAAGCGTCTGGATAAGAGTCTTTATGTCCCCTTTATGTCCCCTTCATGCATCACCTCCAAGCAGCTGGATAACTGGAGAAGATGGATACTAAGAAACCATACCAGAAACTGGAGCAACCAACCACTACTATAATTCTTTTAGCCCCAGTTTGTTGCCAAGGTAAAGCATTCAGGTACCTGTCCCTAACCTTTCAAATTAGTTTCTCATCAGGTTGATATCCTTGGAGTTGTCAGAGAAATCCCACTCTCCCCCAGAGGCCTATATTTTAGGATCTTATTTAGCTGTTCTGAGTTGGATCCTTGTCAATTGACTTTCCTAAGAGAGATGTGAACAGAGATCTCTATTTAGTACACTCAGGATACCAATGACAACCCAATGAAGCCAAGAATTCCACCTAAGTCTAGCTTAGTGAGCCAGTGATTCTATTAGGGACATTCATAGGAGTTTGGCTGAGGGGTTGCTAATAGGAGCTTGGGTAATTCATTATAATTTTCCATTATCAACTATTCAATACATCTCAGGCGCCTTTAAAAAGACCAAAAAATTACGGAATTATTGTCCTCCACTGGAGCACAGTCAACATGGGACTAGTCATAGAGAAAATGATTCTTAGAAGATCTTAGTTTCCAAAAGCTCTTTTTCTAGGGTTGTACTTTCTATTCAGTCCCTTCTCTGCTATGATCTGTTGTGTCTTGGGTTTGCATAGTTTTTGTACACATTGTCATAAATACTGTGAGTTCATATGTTCAATTGCATCCAGAAAACACTGTTCCCTTGTTCCTTGTACTTCTACTGGCTCTGGCTCTTAGCCGCCCTCTCTACTTCAATGACCTCTGAGCTTTTGGATAGGGGGTGTATACCTCCTATCATTCACTTGACCTAGCCTAGCAGCCTTCAGATGAGCATCTCCTCTTGTGGTGATTATGAGCCTTTTCTGCTCTGATGTGCTTTGGTATGTACTGACAGAAAATAATCCTACATTCATGGGTTTGGGTGAGAGCTGGACATGAATTCATGACCTGGCTTTGCCACATGACACTTGTGTGACTCAAAGTAACACTCTTGATGTTTTTTCCATGTTCGGGCTTCTTTATCTGTTAGTCAATTTTAGCAGTACCTACTCTGCATTATATCCCAGAAAATTCAAGGAGAAGATGAGGAAGCATGTAGAGGCACCTGGCACAGGGCCCAGAGAGAGCAAGAACTCAGGAAATAATTGCTTCCCTTTCTCAAGTGAAGCCAATTCATTTGAAAATAACAGCTCTCCTTTACCCTCTCATTTACATTTTCTGTACTAAATAACTAAATGGTTTCCAATTTTTTTTTTAATCTTATGATGAGTTTTCAGTCCTGTATAGGTCTGCCCTCCCCATATTTCCCCCTCTGTCCCTCTCTCTTTCTCCATATCTCTCCCTCTATCTCCCCCACCTGTGTGTGTGTGTGTGTGTGTGTGTGTGTGTGTGTGTGTGTGTGTGTGTGTGTATGTATACATTACAGTGTCTGGCCATATTTTTGTTCTGGGAATCTCTCTCTCTCTCTCTCTCTCTCTCTCTCTCTCTCTCTCTGTGTGTGTGTGTGTGTGTGTGTGTGTGTGTGTATGCTACAGTGTCTGGCCTTATTTTGGTTCTGAGCATTTGAACACAGTTTCTTACACTTACTTGAGGGAAGTGCTTTACTTACTAAGCTAACTTGGCATCTCCCTCCCCACTACTTTGATATTTTTATGAGGAAAAAGCCATTCTGATTATTATTATTATTATTATTATTATTATTAGCCTTGCTCTTTTTTCCCACCCCACTACGACCTGATCTTTTTTTTTTTTTTTTTTTTTTTTTTTTTTTTTTTTTTTTTTTTTTTTTTTTTTTTTTTTTTTTTTTTTTTTTTTTTTTGCAATAAAGCAGTAGTGAGAGATTAAAAGTTAGACAGACCTACCCCCTGCTATGTAGACATGCATGTAGACAGATAAGGACAGGGGTCATGCTAGGCACTAAATATGGCAAATTTCCAAAATGGCTGGCTTCTTTCCCACACTTGTTACTTGAGACAAAAGCCTGGTAGTTTAAAACAAAGGCATTGCTGGCTTTTGTTCCCTTCCAGCAGATCCCCTACCAATGAACAAATTCAAGATTGGTTCAGGACACTTTTCACAATCAATCATATTATCTTTCTTCAAATATACAAATCATAAATTATGGGGAAAAAACTGTTCAGTGGCTTTAGAATCCCAGTACTCAGAAAGAGACTGGATGTTTTCCCTTTATGGGTCCTGTATCTGCTTTGAGATGGATTTTTTTCTGTGTGCTTGATGCATGGGCATGTTTCTTCACTTTCAATAAACTCCTTTGTTCATGAGCTAATCCTGTCTGCTGAGGCTGAGATTTCTCTATTGCCACCTGTTACATTCAATATTTTTTTCTGACTTTTAATCTTCTAACTGGCAGAGAACATGAGCTAAATCAAGACTCCTAGATTGTATGAGTAGGACATATTTGTAAATAAAACCTGGTCATTAATACCCCTAAGTTTGTGCTGGTAGATTGAGTCATGATTCACAAACAACCATCCTATCTTTCTTCAGATTTACAAATCCTAAATTAGATCACGAAAGATGTATTGATAAATTGAATCAATTCAATCCAGTGTCAATAAATTAAAAATACATTACATCTTAGGTTAATGTTTCAGAATGCAGCTGTAAGCCCCCTATTTTTTATGTTATGTGTATAAAAGCTACACGTAGTGAGAGCTGGTAAATGCTTTTCAGATGAAACACTACATTAATTATAACATTGCCACTAGTGGGTAAAATTTTTTGTGTGCCATTGGCCTGCTTTATCTCCATTAACATGCAAGCCACATGTGTATTTGTAGATTATATAAACTGCATGAATGGCAAAGATACCAGTTGTGTAGAGGAGTCTTTAAACAGAGGATTCTTCTGTATTGAACTCAACATACATATATTCAGACTATTCTGTTCACATAGAGGCTCCAGCTTTGCAGTATGTCAACTTTCCCATATATAACAGTAGCCATTGGTATCTGCTCAAATGGGAGACCTTGCTTAATAACCTTAGATGCGCTGAGTGCTGTGATCTCTTGGGAATAGTCTCACATTCAAAGGATAGATTAGCAAAAAGACATGACAGTGCATAAAAGTACCCTTAGACTTCCTATGTAATTTCATCTCATACCACTCTGTACACTAGTTCTTGGCTTATATCCCAGTGTTATGAGGAGATCACCAGAAATGACCATTCACACACAGTTTACAGCCAACTGAAGGCTTTAGCCTAGTCACCTTAGACTACACTCAGGTATATGGGAACCAAGTGTCTAGAATAATGGTTTTTTAAAGGTAAAAACCACATCCTGGTAATCTTGCTTGGCAGCTATATGGGGAAGGTTTGCAGTTTAACAGAGACTAATGTAAGTTAGTTGGGGCACCTTGACTTCAGACTTCTAGAATACAGTTGGGTAATTTTTCTCTAATTGTAGTTAAATCTAAAATGGCCTCAGGAAGAATACAAAAGGGAGGACCTTCCACTCTGCTTTACCCTATCACACCAATAAAGCCACTACACGTAAGGTACATAGCTAAGATAAAAATGTTTATTCAGCAGACACAGGCCACTGAAAACCACTGAGTTGTGCTCACATGTACCATGGGTTACATTCCCTCACTATCTTGTTGCTGACCAGACACTAACACTCCTTATTACTACCCACCTTGGCTAAAGAATGTGTTCCTGTTTATAGCTAGTCTATGAAGATATCTAAAGTCAAAGTCTGGTTTATATTAATGCTTCTCTCTTTCATACCATGATAAAGATGAAAAAAAAGAAAAGAAAGTTAGAACCATTGTAAGTTAAAGACTATTACTAGGTCTTAAAAAAATATTGGTACTTTTTTCAAATTCTCCTCATTCACCTGGGACTGTTTGTCTTTCAGATGAGCCGACCTTTTCTTTAGTGTTCCAGCCTAGGCACATAATTTGAGCTCTAAATGAAGACAAGTGTGTGTACAATGCTTAGTGGCTGCAAGGAGCTCTGTAGCCTCAAGCAAGGGCAAAGATGCCAATCTGATCACTGCCAAATTCTATGAATTCTGCAATACTACAGCTTAAAACCTGAAATTACTCACCATGTAAAATAAAGCATCGTTAGAAAGGTTTAAGTGGATCATATTAATCAGGATACACATTTAAGATGCTGTAACAAAGAATCTCTGAAGTATACAAACTTAGTCCTCGTTCACGAGCAGAGATACCTCAAGAGACTTTGACTATTGGCTATGGTACACATTCACCTTACAGCATACACATGTGTACCATAGCTGCTGCTCTTGCTTTGGCTTGAAGGTGGTAGTAGAGGGCAAAGGATGCCCAGGAAAAAGCTTTTCTTCTAAGTACAGTGTGTGATAATTTCCCACACCCTCTCAACATTTAGTTCATGGCTTGAAACCTGGTCACATGATCACATCTAGGTTGGGAGGAACTTGGGGAACAATGTCTGCCTTCAAGATCATCTGCTCTGGTAAAATTCATGAACAGGTAATGAAAGTCAAACTTTTATAATTCCCTAGTATGAGATAAGCTAGCAAATTCTTTGCATATTATAAGAGAACATTGGTCATAATCAATAAGTGAATAAGAGGAGAAGCTAAGAAGGAATATAACATATAAGGTGTAAAAAGATGCAATAACATTTAAAATCTTGATACAGGCTAAAGAGATGGCTCAGTACATAAGAGCATGTACTGTTCCCACAGAGGACCTAAGTTTAGTTCCCAGCACCTATGCTGTAACAACCATCTGAAACTGTAGATTCAATTGCCCTGATGCCCTCTTCTGACCTCTGTGGATATGTGCAGGCATGTGTTCATATACTTCCACACAGACACACCAACACATAATTAAAAATAAAATATATCTTTAAGATAATAAACAAAAAGGGTTAGAGTATCAGAACTATGACTCACAGAGACATGACGGAAAGTTCTTCCAGGTTTAAAGCTATTTAAGGGCCTCTGATTCACAACTTCCTTTACATTTTAGCCAAAGCAATTTAACTATAGCTGTTATTATTTTTTCTTGCCTCTCCCAAATACTCTTTCTGTTTGTTTCTCTAAATTTACCCTCCTACATGAGCTCCCTTGGGCCTCACTTCTTAATAGCAAGAAGAGTTCCTCCTCTACTGCCACTGAGAAAGCTATGTCACTGTTTTAGTAATGTCACATTGGTTCTGGGTCATTGGCCAGGCTGTAGGGGGAGTACCTTCTGCTCATCCTCTAGGAGAAAGACTAGATATGTACTAGCATCTCTTATATACTAGGACTTTACTTCTGAATGTGTGAGCCAAAGACTATCAGTGTCCATATTATCTGAGGGCTGATGGGAATTTTGAGTATCAGACCATAGCTCAGAGACACAATGTGAATTTTCCAGAACTGCCATATCAAAGAAGCATAGGCCCAGGGTCTTGCACTATAGAAATGTCTTGTCTTAATGTTCTAGAAGCTAGAAGTCTAAGAAAATAGTATTATTTGGCATAGAAGTGTCTTTCTTGTCTGTTTGCATGGAGCTGAGACACTGAGGTTGTAGGTAGGGTGTGTTCACACTCTGTACTACATGTGACTTCAAAAGGCAGGGCCAAAAAGAGACGCAGAAACCCACTAGAACCAGCATCAAGGACCACCCCCTTTTCTTGCAGTGCCCCTCCATCACCTACTACTGACATAACTCATCATCTGTTGGCTATTGCCCATTGGTTAAGTAGCCAACCCACTGTGGCATAGGAAGTAATGGGATATAGTATGTGGCTAGGAGGCAATGCTACTTTGCACTGTGAAGATAATGTGTTTCAATCAATAGTAGTATCTTTTTCAAAGAACAAGAAGGGAAATGTAGAATTGTTAGTGCCTTGCCAAATAAATAAGGAGGAAAATCTCCCTAGGGCTTACTCAAATTCTCCCCCTACACACACTGTTTTTTCCAACTAATAATTTCATATTTTTAAGAACAGGAGATAAATGTTGAAGGGAGAAGTTGTTAACAAAATTTTGAACTTAAAGAAAAAAAAAAAAACATCTTGCAGATGGTACTCATCTGCCCCAAATATGATGATATTAAATGCATAAAACCCCCAGACACTCCCCTTCCCCACCCCTACCATTCTCTAAGGTCCTCCCCAGTGCCCCTTTCTTTTAGGCATGTTCTTTTAGGGCCCTGAACTATGTTGTGATTTGAATATGAAATGTTCTTCCTAGGCTCATGAGCTTGAAAACTTCATCCCAGGGAGGTGTAGCTGTTTTATAATATTTAGGAGATGGAGCCTTACTTGAGAAAGTACTTCACTGAGGGGGTGAGGCCAGCTTTGGAGTTTACAATATGACACTGTCCCTTGTCTCTTTCTGCTTCTTGAATGTTGGTGCAGTGTCACCAACCAGCTCCCTACTCCTGGTACCAGGACTCCCTGTCTCTCTGCATCTTCTCCTTTAGATTCTAACCCATGCAATTGTAAATCAAGATAGGACTTTCTTGGAGTGGATGTTTCAGGATATTTTATCTCCACAACAAAAAGGAAAAGAACAGCTTCATATAATTGAGCTCATTCACGACACTCCATGTCCCTGGCTTTAATGAATGACTCATGAGCACAGACCGCTGGATATGTTGCTATTCTGAATTCCCCATAGTATAGCTCTTGAGACTAATCTTGAGTGCTTCAGAGATGTCACAAATGTGCCTGATTCAAGCTCATTTATATCATCACATTCGCCCTTGTCTTATGGTCTCCTTTAAAAGTAGTGTCTTGTGTTTATAATGCCTTTCTCTCTTTTCTTTTGGCTTGTATATTTCTTCCTCATTCAATGATCCCAGAAAATATATAAGTATCTCTGAATTTTATGAACTTCCATCCATCAACATCAGCTCCAAGTGAACATGAGCCACCTCCCCTATGGCTTATATAATCCATTGATGTTCACTGTAACCTCTTTGCTAACAAAAATCTGACCATGTTTCTGTTTACACTTAGATTCCCCACTGCTTAGAATTCTTCACTGGATCAGCCTTACTCATGAGATAAACACAAAATGTTCAGGCATAATTTTCAAAATCTTGCTCCCCTCTACCTCTCAAGCTCTCACTAGCTTTCCATAGCCGTCTCTGTATCAGCTACATCAACTGTATTATTCAGAGCTTATCCTGCTTATTCAGGATTCAGGTATCTTTTCAGATACTCTCCTGAAATGTTTTTTGACTCTAGTCCACCTATTCCTCGATTCCTTGATTACTTTTACAAGCAGAGAGGCTCAGAGTTTAGCCCTGTTTAGAGTTAATATATTTGTTGACTTAATTATCTTATTAATGTCTAACAATTTCTAGTAAGGCATCCTTGAGCAAGCTACATCATAGTATTTTCTGAATACGTTAACCTCAGTCTTTATCCAGATAACTTCCTTATATGCAAAAATTAGAAATCTAAATGTTTGAACTCATGCGCTAAAATTTCTTGTTCATATTAACTTATTGACTCAACCCTTCAGTATGGATTTATTGAAGCTTTTGCATGTATTTACTGCTATATTTGAAACCATTCTTTCAAAACCGAATGGAACAAACCAAGCTCCTACTCACAATGATGTATTTGTTGCCATAAAAATAATATAGGGGAAAACTTACAAATACCCATCTTAAAAATTGCTGGTTGAAATAAGTTTAATTATGTTAATCAAAAAGCTAGGGTCTAAGAAAATGTACTTTTATCGTTACATGCTGTTGTTAGAGACAAGGTCACACTATGTAGCTGAAGCTGATACTGATTTCTTGATGCTCTAGCCTTAGCATCCCAAGTGTGATTGTGTGCTATTACACTCGGTACTGGAAAGATGCTTTTGAATGTGACTTCACTGATAAATAAACTGGCTGCATAAGTATTATACCAGAGGGATTCATGTAGAAGAATTGACATGCAAAAAATTCTAAGGAACTTTCTCTGCTGGAGAAAATGAGAAAAAAATCAACATGTTAGCATTTCTAGGGTTAAAAAAATAAATCTTTGAACTAAAGTCCCACATCTAAGAATCAAACATAATACTTACTGGAAGGTGACTCAGGGAAAATTATGATAATTATATACACATTTACAATACATATATAAATATATATTATACACATATTATACATATTTGAGTCAGGGACTTGTATATTCCAGGCTGGCCTCATACTTGTAGCTTATAATAATCTCGAGTTTCTAATTCTTCTACATACCAAGTGCTGGGATTATAGCCATACACCACTGTGCCCAGTTTGTGTGGTACTAGAGATATGAATGCACTAGATCTTCATACAAGGTTAGGCATCTACCAAATAAGTATGTCCTCAACCTCAAGAAATTATACTTTTTAAAGGGAGAAGGCAATAGCATATTTGTTGGGGTAGAGACCTTTCTTCCTGAAAAGTGCCTATGCTTACTGTCTCCACTCTGCTACCCTTCAGCACCCCAGAAGGCACCATTCTCAGGGAACATAGTGCAATGGGGTTCCAGGGATCCTGTGTGCTTTCCATAGCTGAATTTCAATGTATCCCTAACAGACATCTGTCAAAAATATGGGGCGTGCCTGTACCCCATATGCACTGCCATACACACTTTTCTACACCCCAGTAAAGAATGATATTGATCTTAAGCAGAATGCCTGGTGCTTTCTCACATTGCAGATATGGAAACCAAGCTCCAGCACACAGAAATTTAAAAAATGGCAGAAGCAGAGCTATCTACTTTGATTCAGTGCTCAATGTTCATTGGACTATAGTATAGCCATCATCCATCTTTTTTTTTTTCCCACAGTCATGGTTGGTTTTGGCAGTGTGCAGCAAACAAACCACAAACATTAAAATGCTGTGTTTAAAAATTATCTTCCCCTAATTTCCTTTTTGATAAATACAGATATTTATGCATGACATTTTCTTTTAATGATGCCTGTCTGTGCTTCGAGGGAAGGTAAGCTTGGAATCCCACCTTCTGTTCTCTGCTGATTCAGACAAGTGATTTTAATTTAGTGCAGTAAACATTCTGCAGTTGTTCGTTGTAGCCTGGGTGCTGTTGGTAATATTTAATCTGCCAAAAAAAACTCTCATTGTGTATTACCATTCAGATGCAAAATAATTTATGGCTACAACTCCCTCTGCTTTTGCATTCATAAATCACTTGATATTTGTAGGAAGATATGATTGTTGCTTAATTCTTTGCTTTGCTTAACTTTTGACACAAATAAAATTTAATTTTGTATTTGTTTTAGATTAACTTTGCAATTAGAAAATGAAAAGTAAAAACATGTGCCTGTGTGTATACATGAGTTTGGGTTTAAGTATTCCATACTGCAATTTTAGGGAGATTTTCTTGGTGTGAATGATGTATGTGCATGGATCCTCTTGTGGTGTATGTGCATATTTGTGTATGTGCGTACTTTTCTGTGTATGAGTTGATTGTAAGCATGTCACAGTGCACATGTAGAGGTCAGAAAACAACCTTGAGTGTTTTCATCTTCCACCATGTTTTTATTTTTTTATGATCATTTGAAATTTTTAATTGCCATTTTTCTTCACATCTGTTTTTTTTTCAATTTTTTAAATTAGATGTTTTCTTAATTTACATTTCAAATGCTATCCCGAAAGTTCCCTCTCCCCTCCTCCCGCCCTGCTCCCCTGCCTACCCGCTCCCACTTCTTGGCCCTGGCGTTCCCCTGTATTGGGGCATATAAAGATTGCAATACCAAGGGACCTCTCCTCCCAATGATGACCAACTAGGCCATCTTCTGCTACATATGGAGCTAGAGACACAAGTTCTGGGGGTTCTGGTTAGTTCATATTGTTGTTCCTCTTCTAGGGTTGCAGACCCCTTCAGCTCCTGGGGTTCTATCTCTAGCTTCTCCATTGTGTGGCCCTGTGTTCCATCTTATAGATGACTGTGAGCATCCACTTCTGTACGAGACAGCTATATCAGGGTCCCTTCAGTAAACACTTGCTGTCCTATGCAATAGTGTCTGAGTTTAGTGACTGATTATGGGATGGATCCCTCAGTGGGGTGGTCTCTGTATGGTCCATCCTTTCATCTTGGCTCTAAACTTTGTCTCTGTATCTCCTTTCATGGGTATTTTGATTCCTATTCAAAGGAGGAATGGCTGGGCGTGGTGGTGCACACCTTTAATCCCAGCACTCGGGATGCAGAGGCAGGCAGATTTCTGAGTTCGAGGCCAGCCTGGTCTACAAAGTGAGTTCCAGGACAGCCAGGGCTATACAGAGAAACCCTGTCTCGAAAAACCAAACCAAACCAAAACAAAACAAAAACAAAACAAAACAAAACAAAAACAAAAACAAAAACAAAAACAAAGGAGGAATGAAGTATCCAAGTGCTGGTCTTCCTTCTTGATTTTCTTGTGTTTTGCAAATTGTATCTTGGGTATTCTAAGTTTCCCAATGTCTTTTCTAATTAATGTTTTGTTTTAGGTTTTCTGTTTTGGTTTATTTATTTACTTTTGGTGTTGTTCTTTGTTTGCTATAGATTCTGGGGTAGTCCAGGCTTCTGATGAACTCCATCTGCAGCTGCGTGTGACTTAGAATCTATAATCTTTCTGTCTCTACCATTCTATTGATGGCTTCCATGCTGGAGCTACTACCATCTATATGAATTAAGTCACTCAGTACTCAGCTGGTCCTCTGGAGCACACAAGATGCCTTACATGATTGCAAGTCAGCTGAGGCTACAATTTTACCTGACGAGATGCTTCTAAATTCTATGGAAACAGTACTTTGGGTCTTTAGGACTTCATTTCTTGCCAGCTACTTCAGAGGTCAGCTGAGAACACAGTGTAGACTTCACCAGAGTAAGGAAGTGAGAGAACGCAGGGCTAGAAGCAATGGAAACCTCCACCTTAAACTACCTTGCAGTTGGTTCTGCAGCTTTGCGGGAAGCTGATCACTTGGTACCGCCCACACCCAGAGGGAAAGAACACACAAGAATGAATACCAGAACATGCAGATCACTGGTTGACATTTCAGAAATGATAATATGGATTGATGACAGGAGAGTTTAATGATCAAAAAGATAGGAGATGTCAGTTACATGAGGTTTATCATGTAACTTGTAGACTTCTGAGTGCTGTGTGCATTTCCAGGTATAAAGGGAATAGAAAATACTTTATAACCCTAAATGTACCATTCCTGTTGAAATGTACTATTAAATACATCCTTCTCCTGAGTGTGGAGAACAAGATAATGCCATCCAGCATCATGTCTTGACCCTGGGGAACTAAATAATTGCCTTGATAGTGGTTATGAAAAGTGAGCTCAGTGATGATGTCTTTAGATTGTATGAGGGTTCCACTTCTCCAGGATGCCATAAGGTTTACTTACACTGTCACCATGACTGCTGGCAGACCATTTAATACACAGGATAAGCTGTGAAGTAGCAGACAGTGAACATGTTCACAGTAAGCCACTATGGAGGGTTCAGCAAGTCAGCCACTATGGTGATCACACACTGACTTCTTACCTCCCTTCTTGTCTCAGAGGATATCAAAGCCACTGGCAAGTTCTTCCGTCTTTCACCCACACAATTGAAGCTGAAGAGTAACCAGTATGCCTTGTTACTTTAGAAATGCCGAATCCCTCACACTTGACTCTGCAAAGATCCCCCACCTTCTGGAAATAATACCCTACCACCATGTTTTAACCTTTTTCCCATGTTCTTACTAACGAATTAAATGGGGCTGTCTGTACAGCTCAGAGCTAGAATGCTGAGCTAGCATATACAAGGTGCTACGTTCAATCCTCAGTACAACTTAAAATACAAAGAAATAAAGTTGCATAAAAAGGGCATCGTGGCATCTTATATATATTGAAGAGCATTATTGCCATGGAAATTCTTCTTTTTGTATTTGATTGTTTGTGTATAATTTTCCTCCTAGACAGATAGCATAGTACAAATCTTTTGGAAAGGATTAGAACAGTCTCCCAGAATATCAGAAGAGAGTATCTTGTGCAACTTCTGTGATAGGTCCTAGGTCAAGTAGAATGTCCTGAAGACATATACAGTTATTGTTATCTCATGTTTAAGTGTCTAAGCACAGTATGTATTCTTTGGGATTTAATCCTAAAAAGAATTCATTTTGCCTCTTCTTGACACTGGTGAAAATTACTTTATGCATCTCCAGTCAGAGAAGTGGAGGAGAGTTTTAGTTTAGTTTCATATTTCTCTGATTGCATGACCTCATTTTTGTAGTATTTACAAGTTTCATTAAGCATGCTTTCACGTATATATGTCTCATCTCTATATATGCCTATTCCTCTTATGCCTTTTTTTTCATGGCTTCTTATTTTCATTGTATTCTCGTTTAGAAAAGTCATGGAAGAGCATCACGTAAACCAAGTCTTGAAAATAGTCAAAGTATTCTTTCTGAACACTTTCTGTTTATTACTGAGAGAGATAACTGAGCATCGCTATGCATTGCCACAACAAGAAAAAAGGGGGGGGGGACATGTTTTAAGAGTCAGCTATTTTATTCCACTGTGACTTACAGGAATTGAACTCTGGTCATCAGGCTTGCATGGCAGGCAACTTTACCAAGTGAGCATTCCTACCAGCCCCTAAATGGTGTTTCTTATTGGCACATTGCATTGTCTCTAATCCCGAACTTATTGTAGAATCTAGACCTTAACACTGGACAAGATAGTAAAAATTACGGTGAGTGACTGTGCCTGGTGCAGCTGCTCTTGCAAAACTCCCAATTCTTCAGCTTTCTGAAGGTGAGCACATGTTTTCTTTTGCTCATTTTGTTCTCTGGCCCATTCAGCCACTGGTATTTTCCTCACATGTGTGTGGAATATATATTGCATGTAGTCTGATACATTAGAAGAAGAGAGAACGTTATAATAACAACATCGGGCCCTGGCAGCATACACTGTGCCTGGAGTTCGTGGTGACTTCAGCATTATCAGAATGTGGATGGCGTTACATCTGTTATGTCTGAAAAGTGCTAGGCGATGGTGCTAATTTATAATGCAGGAGGAGGGAGGTGAAGAAAGATGGGGCGATGAAAAATAGCACACAGTAGGAGAGAGTCAACTAAATGGTAATTTGTTAAGTTTTATTCACACCATGCAACAAAGTGCTGTCGCAGGTTTCTGGTTTGCTTTATAAATCATCCGTGTGTGTTGCTCATCTAGACACATGGACACAGGACAGCCCTAAAGAGGCCTCCCTTTTTTGCAGAAAACATTTTTCTAAGGGTTATGTGATATGAAGTGAGCGTAGTAGTGGAGTGACAGAAGGCCTCTGGCTGTCACTGAACTTTATAAGACAAAGGGCATGGGCAGGAGGCAGGAAGCCCATAGAACCAAAACATTAGATCATTTGCCATTCACAGAGGAAGAGCCGAGGAAAAGCAGGGCAGATGGTGGGGAACCACACAGAGAACAGCGCTGAGACTGAGCACACAAGCTGCTCAATCTTTCAAACACTGAGAGCTTGCGTCTATCTGAAATGTAAGCAAATGCAGACTTGTCTTTTCCTTGCCTTCTTTTCTATCCTTTTGCCTGCACCCTACCACCAATTCGAATTTCACTTATCTCTATATTTTCATTATATTGTATATGATTAGTACCCTAGGTTGCAAAGGGTGTAGTTCTCAATAACAAAACAACAAACGTTTACAAGATATCTAGACACAGCCTTAAGGACAGAGAATTTAGATCAGCTGATAGAATTCCTAAGCAGGTACAAACATGGTATCCATAGAGACATTTTTCCAGGACTCTAGCTGATGGAATACTCTGGCTTCTCAAGTACCTTTTGAGAAATGGGGTCCTGTTTGCCTTCAGTCTACAAAAATACCCTCTGTTGTTTAACTCATCTCTGGATGACTTATATCACCTACTGCAATGTATAAAAGTTAATTGTTATGCCATGTTGTTTAGGAAATAATCATACAAAAGCATCTACATGAGTCATATAATTTTTTTTTTTTTTTGCATTTTGGTTGATTGGATCCATGCATCAAGTGTTCAAAGATACAAAACTTTATGTCCACATAATATCTTGTGAAGAATCCTGGCCTCCACATCACCTTCTTATTTTTTCTCTAGCTTCTCCTTGAAAACACATTTTTGATAATTTTCCATTCCTCTAAAGCGAATGGCGATGACTCTAGTAACCTCTGGAACTGAATATTGGTAAGCAGAAAAAAAAACTTGATGTGAGATTCTTATTATAATCCCACCATAAGGTATAACTTGGGCTTTCATTGTGTAATTAAATATATTTTATATATTTACATGTGTCCTGTACCATTCAGCACTTGGTCCTAGACTCAATTTCCAGCACAACCAAAACTGGTCAGATACTTCTACCAATACCAAGTGTTGATTCTCTTTCATAACCTGTTTTAGTCAATGGCCTGGTCACCACCACAAGGCACTAGCCTTGCTGTACATAGGGAGAATTCTGAGTCACAGTTTCAATTCCTTCATGATACTTATTTACATGATTCCTTGTGTGACCCCAAAGCCTTCGGATTTTCCCAGTCATCATCAAGGATTTCCTTCCATGGATGGAGTACAGAGTCCTAAGAACACCAATCTCTGAAGGGTAAACCCTTCACAAAGGACCAAACTAGGACTTAGATGGAGGAAAACAAATTAGGAGAACAGAATTTAGAGCCACAGAGTTACCGGCCCATGCCTGGAGCAAGTGGTAAAACATCATATCAAAATGTCAGTCAAGAATGGATGAAGTATATGCAAGGATCCAGAGGAGCCCATTTCCATGACCTGGAATGCAAATCATCCTCATCTCCTGAAAGTGCACTGAAGCTGCTCACACATGGACTGTAAGAGTCTTAGAAGCAGGTGGAAACCTCCCCTGGTGAAAACTTAGGAAAGCATAGGAAAAAAGTGAACTTTGATAAGATTTTATTCAAATGTCTGATTGATATTGTGATCAATCCCAGCACAAATTAGATCTACTCAGCCATATTGGCTCAGGATTCAGATTTACTACCCTCTTTTCCATCCAAGTATTTATTCAATATGTACTATGTATTGAATTGGATCTGAGGACAGGTGAGCTATGGTCCCGATGAGTCCTATTGAAGAGTTGAGTTCAGCTTGGATGAGGAGCTGAATCTCACCTCTTCTGATTCAGGTGTCTGTCTTCAACCCTCCTCCACCACTTCCTTCATTTCCTCAGTGTTTCAAGTGGAAAAAAATAGTTCCAGAATATTCTGAACTTTAGCCAACATCTCCTCATTCATATTAGAGCTGGGATGGAGACACCATGTGTTATTTAGGAAATCTCTGGAATATGAAGAATAAACAATATAGTTTTGATACGTAAAAATTCTTTATTGAATGTTTGGGCAAGTAGGACTTATCTAAATTCTAAACTTCAACATGCCAGTATACAATTGAATGACTAGACAGACACTCTAATTATATTATTTTAAGTGCAGGTACTATGCAGCTTTGTTTACCAAGAACCCTGAGTTTGGGAGTGTGGGTGTCAATATAATAAAACAAGAATATCTTTTACTTTTCTAGTGCTATACATAAAGTCAAGGCACAATGAAGGTCTGATTCATTACCTACTCGAGACACTTCTCTGATAATATAATTCAGTACAAAAGCACTTTCTTAGCCTGTGTGGAGTCCTGCTTTCAATGGCTGATGATGGAGAGAGAGAGAAAAAAGGAGAGGATTGTAGATATTAGGGTTCAGAGCACTAAGACCCACTTAGGGGTTTGCTATAATTCAAATGAATCACATGCTGTTGTCTTTGTGAGAAATTTGATTCCAGGATCCATAGCTATGAATGTACATGGAGTCAGGAACTTTAGGAAGTTGCTTTAGAGGTAATCTTTAATTGATTGATATTTTCAATAATCATTTTAGTTATTTATTTTTCAAATTATATCCCCCTCTTCCTATGCCTCTCTCTATCTCCCCTTTGCCTCTATGAGGGTGCTCTTTCATCCACTCACCCACTCCTACCTCAGGACTCTAGCATCCCCCTACATTGGGGCATCAAGCCTCCACAGAACCAAGTGCCTCCCCTCACATTAATGGAATCTTAAATACTTCTCTCATTTTTACCCAGGCCAAGAAATGTCTTCCCTTTATAATGGAAAGATTTGATGTTAATCCCAATGAAGTGTCACATGACAATATTCTGGCAAGACTGAAATAGCAAGGGAAAACTCCTCTCTCTCAGGGTCTCTTTCTACTCTAACATAATCTTGTCTTAGCCTAGAGGCCTTATTTTTATGGAGAATTCCATCACCTAAGAATTAGGATTTAATTCCTTGTTTTCTGTCCTTCCTCTTTTATTCTTTATTCCTCTTCTGTCTCTCTGATGAGAATAAACTTTAAATATAGGTCCTATATGAAACTATGACTATACAAATTTTTGCTACCAGAAACATTCAGTGGAGTGCTGTAGTGCCCGACTTGAGGGGCCAGCTTTCTTCTGCTGCTGTGTTCTTGGAAAAATCACTTAGCTCTTTTGCCTTGGGTTTTCCTCTTAATGGAATGGTGGGGTTGGGAGTTTATTATATGTTAGGTTCCTGATGTCTCTAGGTTTTGTAGAAGGTCATTTTCCTTTCCCTCTCCCAGCTTTTTGGCACTTGATTTTCTTATAGCCAGCTGTTAATCATTGAAAACGAAGACGCTACTCCAAGTAATGTCTGGCTGTGAGAACATGATCTGAATGCTTCCATTCTGACCTCTAAATCTGTCTGAACATATTGCCTGAAGAACAGAATCAAAGAATAAGGGGAGGGACTAAGTATTTGAATTATATTTTTAAACAATGGCTTTTCATTAAAATTGTATTTTTCTATACCTCTGGAAAATTGCATCGTAGATGTGATAAATGCAGCCTCTTATTTAAATTAAGGTTATCTTTAGGCTGCTAATCTCATTTGCTGTTTGGCAATTTTAATTCAAGTCAAAGCTTTGTAATTAGTGCCCTCAGCCAATAGCTGTCCCATGCACCTTTGTAGCTGTATTTACCACTGGCTGCTCTTAAGACAAGGCTACTCTTGTGGGAAGTGTAAGTCATCATACTAAATTATTAAAGGTGGCGTACATCAACAGCGTTTCCTCTTGCATGCTGATGCATCCAAAGCAAGGGCTGTATACCATCATGCCCAGTGAAAATTACTAGCTTGGATGGCGAGTGTGAGCCCTTGATATTTTTTAAGCACAAAGAAGTTAACTAGACATCTTATTCTTATAGAAAACATGGTAAAGTGAGTGCGTAAGAGAAGCAGACAGCTCGGAGTCTGGACATTGATGTTCTCATAGGGAAAGTCAGAGGAGTGTAATCCAGCTCTCACTGGGCAATTGTATAAATGAGACACTGTGCACATTCTAGTGAACCAAAGAATCAGACCTTGACTGTATTACGAAGCACACATTAAGCCCCAGAGATGATTAGTTTAGCCCATTAATAAGTAAAGTCCATAGGATTATCATGTTTTCTGAGTCTGAATCCCAATGCTTTAAGATACTTGAGACTAGATGAATTGATAGTTTTTTTATTTCTTTTTTTTTAACAGTAAGGTGTATAATGAGTATGTGTGTATGTGGAGGGGATGTGCTAAGTGTGTGTGAGTGTAAATATCTATATACATTAGTCATCGCTTAAAACAAAATATCTGAAATAGCTAAAATAAATTAATATGAAATTTACAGGTCGAAGTCTGGCCCCTCTTCCTGTATCTGAAGCCTCTGCAATCTGAGAAACTTAGTGTCATATAAGACTTGGTAACAATATCTTACATACGAATGCCCTTCTAGTTTTATGGGCATTTGTTTATAATGAATTTGTTTATATTGAATTCATTTCTTCTCTGTTTCTCAACCCCACTAGGAATATAAACATATTTACAGACAAATCCATTGCCTGTTTTGAAAAAAAAAATATACCATTCAGATACTTCTGAGAAAGGAATCAAACAGAATGTAGAACTTATCCATTCAATATTTTGTTTTGTTTGTTTTTGTTTTGTTTTTTTGTTTTGTTTTTGAAGACAGGTTCCACCATGTAGCTATGGCTGTCTTCGAACTCACTCTGTACACCAGGCTGGCCTGGAACTCAGTGAGATCCATCTGTCTATGCCTCTTGAGTGCTGGTATTAAAGGCATGTGCCACTAACACCTGACTTGGTTTGTGAATCTCCATCTAACAAATTTGAAAGTCAAAGAAAATCATTTCATTTGGCTGAGGAAAGGGTTTGTTTACAATGACAACTCAAAACATGGGTTCTTTGTCCTCATGACCAACCTGAACAACTTGTAGAGATGAGTAGAGGTGAGAGCCTGTCTAAACCTGTAAAGGAGAGCTAAAACGTCTATTAGAATCAAAAGAATATGATATTATAGTTTTTTTTTAAAGTATATCAAAGAGAAGACACTCATTTCCTGATCCTCATGGAGCACCATAGAAGACATTATTCGATGTTTGGCTTCGCAGCTCAGAAGTTGTGTTGCACTGTGTACCACGAGTCACAAAATCAAGTGGCTGAAAATGAGGTCTGCACATTTATATCAAAGCCTCATCAGGATCTCCCAAAAGCAGATTTTTTCTTTATAAAACAGCATATAAAAACTGTTCTCTTGAAAATTAGGAGATAAGTTATTTTTTGCATGTGTGACAGAATACTGAAATTATATATTTAAGCATGTCATTTTAACTGATCTTAATCTTTTTTGTAGAATGAATGTAATTGCAAACATTCCTAAGTGGGAGTCTGTTAAAAAGATACATTCATATTAAGTTTATAAGGCACGCTAATCTTCTTTGGTCGCTGCCTGAGGACAGCTGAGTCCTTTATTTTATTCAGGTTTGTTTGGTGTCTCATCCTTTTCATCTGCTGATTGATTCATCTACTCCCAGTGTCTGAGACTATAGGTTTTCAATGGGACCCAAGTCATTTTAG